>CAUYQG010023686.1:0-11897 GCA_963574415.1 Tarsius wallacei | reverse complement strand
TTTTTAGGGTTTATTTTCTTCGTGACCCCACACGTAGCACCAATTTTGAAGTTCACAATCACGCCTTATTCACAACACTGCTTTTTGGCAGCACCTACATTTGTGAGTGGTGGTTTTCAGTAACGAAGCACATGAAGAGCAAAATTTGAACAAATATTTCTGACAAGCACCTTGAGAGCTCACTAAGGATTGCAACCACCTCCATCGAGCCAGGCATTGATAGGTTGGTTTTACAAAAACAAGGTCAGATTCCTCACTAGTTTTATATAGGTCTTATGTTTCTAAACTTTATAATAAAAAAGGAAGTTTTATCATGTGTATACACTAACTGTATTATTCAATTTATGTGCAGCCCAAGACAATTCCTCTTTACTCAGCATGGCCCAGGGAAGCAAAAACATTAGACACCCATGCCCTAGAGCCTGCTAAAACTACTCAAACTAGCCAATCCCAACCTGATCAGTCCCCTTACCCTGCCTTGTCCATTTCTTTCTATAAAAACTCCAATAAAACCGGGCTTGGTGGCTCAGCCTGTAATCCCGTGCCTTGGGAGGCTGAGGTGAGTGGATTGCCTGAGCCCAAGGGTTCGAGACCCGCCTGGGCAACTTGGTGAGATCTCATCTCTACAATAAATAAAAAAATTAGCCAGGCATGGTAGCGCACGCTTGTAGTTCCAGCTACTTGGAAGGTTGAGGTGGAAGGATCGCCAGAGCCCAGCAGGTCGAGGCTGCGGTGGCCGGGAGCGGTCACTGCACTCCAGTCCGGGTGACGGAGTGAGACTCCAACTCAAAAAAAAAAAAAAACCTCCAATAAAGGCTTTCTGGCTGTTCTCCTTGCTCCTTCTCTCTACCTCATGACTGACCCTGGCATTTCCCATGTGGCCCTGCATGGTGTGAAGTGTTTCCTCTTGGGAACTGTGAGTAACAAACTACTTTTTCAATGGTAGTTGTCTCCTGATCTGTTGGCCTCACCATGCTTGAATAAAACCAAAATCTCGGGTACATTTTAAAACAATACATTAATTTATTGAGTTTTCACAGTGGTCCCATAAAGGAAAGTATTATTGTTCCCATCTTAATAAATGAGAGGATAAGTAACCTGCCCAAGGTCACAGAGATACTAAGTGCTGAGGGCAAAATGAGCCAAGTCTGTCTAACTCCAGGCTCATATTTTCCAACAACCATTATTGTGCATATATAACACAAAGCTGCACTTAGTTAATGTGCTCTACATGACTATTAAAAGTGTTTTATGTATATTTGATAGCAGGACTTCAGAGGCAAGTAATACATTTTCCCAAGCCCTATTTTTCAACTTAAAATTAATTCAGCAGAGTAAGAATGAAAATTTCCCTTCTGTGTCAGTTTCCTATTACTGCTGTAACAAATCACTAAAATTTAGTGGTTTAGAACAACACAAATTTGTTCTATTACAGTTTTGAGATCAGGAGTCCACAATGGGTTTAAATTGGGCTAAAATCAAGGTCTTGTCAGGTGTGTACTTTCTGGAGGCTCTATGGAAGAATCCATTTCCTTGCCTTCTCCAGTTTTTAGAGACCACCAGCATCCTTTGGCCCTTGGCCTCTTCCTCCATCTTCAAAGCCATCAGTGTAGCATCTTCCTGTCTCTCTCTGACTCTGAGCCCTGCTTCCCTGGTCACATCTTCTCACTGTGATTCTCTTGCCTTCTTCGTATAAGGACCTTTATGATTATAGACTCTCCTCACCTCAAGGTCCTTAATTTAATCGCATTCGCAAAATCTCTTTTGCTGTGTGAGGCAGTATACTCACAGGTTCTCGGGATTAGGACATCGATATTTTAGAAGATCATTCTTCTACCTATCACATCTTTCAAGAAAATCTTTTTTGGAATCCAAAATGCTTTTGAAAACCAAAATTTCCCAGTCATCATTTTCCTATTCTTTTCCATTTTAAGCCTACTCCTTAGAAGTATTCTCCTGGTAACTTCCTATGCCTATCCAAGCATAATTGATTGATTTATCTATTTCTACCAGATGATAGCATATAATATCCACCCTTACTTTTTAAAAAAATTTCATGTATCTTAGAGATTTTTCCATGTCACCACTATAGATGACCTTGTTCTTTTTGATGGCATTCAAGTTTCCATTTCACAGATGAACCATGAATAGGTTTAATCAACACCGTATTGTTGAGTTGGGTGGTAGGTACTAGTGGTTGCCTTCCTAACATCATGTCTCCCCTCCTTTCATCCTAAAAATTTTTTCAGTTGTTTATCACCCTCTCTAGCTCCAGAAGGGGATACTGATTAATTTAGGTCCACCAGAACTTGGTTTTATCCAAGAGATTTTTGTTAATCTAGAAATGTAAGCATAACTTAAGCTGATCAGTCAGTCTGAAGGTTGGAACTTAGCAGAGCTCTTGCTTGAGGAAAAGAGGTCTGCTCTGCCTTCTGTCTTCTTCTTCTCCCCTCTGAACAAGCACAAGGAAGCATGTGGCCATCTTGGAACTGTGAGAAGACAAAGCTGACTTGAGAAAGAACAGAGTTGAATGAGGAAAGACTCAGCTTCTTGATGAAATCTTTGGGTTGCTTCTCACACTACTTCTAGACTTCTTACCTCTGGACTTACAGTTACACAAGAGACTACCTGCCTTATTTCTTAAGCTAGTTAGAATGACAGTTTCTGGAACTTGTGTATATCTTAACTGACACAGGGTTGTTAGGAAGATTTAATCTGTTTATATTTGTAAAATGCTTAGAATGGAGCTTAGCACACAGTTAGCACTACATCAATGTCTATTACATAAATAAATAAAATGCAGATTGGTTTCTACCTTTCTTCTATTACAAGTAATGCTACAATAAACCTCCTGGATATCTATCTTTGCATACTTCTACCAGAATTAATATAGGCTAACTGACTAGAAGAGGAATTGCTAGGTCAAAGGGTATATGTATTCTAAGTAGGAATGGGTATTGACAAATTGCCCTCCAGAGAAGTTGCTGAATTTACATATCTACTAGCAGTGCACAAAAATGTTTTTGTACCTTTTTATCAACAAGTCATACTGTAAAACCTTTAATCTTTGCTAATATGATAGATTAAGATTGTGTACTATTGTTTTATGTTTGAATTTCATTAGTTGTGCATTTTTTCAACACAACAGATTGTGTTGGCATTCTATTCTTCCTTTTCAGAGATTCTAGTTTCAAATAATCAGAACCAACTAATTTCCCATAGATTTAACTATATGATAATTAAAACATCTATATGTTAACATTAAATACAGAAAGTAAAAGTGCATCTCTAAACTAGGAAAAGATATTTGCAAAATACATGAAAACAGATAACAGATCCCATAAATCAATTAAGAAAAAGATAAACACTCCACTTCATTTTTTTTATTTACTATTTTTTTTCTGAGACAGAGTCCCACTCTCTCACCTAGTCTGGAGTACAGTGGCTCAATCATAGCTCACTGCAGCCTTGAACTCCTGGACTCAAGTGATCCTTACTCCTCAGCCTCCAGAGAATCTGGGATTACAGACAGGCACCACCACACCCCGCTGTTTTTTATATTTGTTGTTGTTGTTGTTGTTGGGTCAGGGTATCCCTATGTGGCCCAGTTTTCAGTTTTAAAATAGACAAAAGGTATGGACAGACATCTTATAGAATTCAAATAACTAATAACTAAATGACTCACTAACACTCACCAAAAAATCAAAATGCGATATCATCATTCAGCTATCAAATGAGCAAAGTCTTTTTCCTTATAATTCTCAGAGTTACAAGAATTTTAAGGGCCCATAAACGTTCATACACACTGGTAAAGTGTACATTGACTCACTCTTAGGTAATATTTAACTTGCCTTTAAAATGTATGTAACCGACTGGGCTTGGTGGCTCAGCCTGTAATCCCAGCACTTTGGGAGGCTGAGGTGAGTGGATTGCCTGAGCCCACAGGTTAGAGACCAGCCTGGGCAACTTGGCGAGTCCTCATCTCTAAATAAAAAATAAAAAATAACCAGGCTTGGTAACGCGTGTCTGTAGTTCCGGCTACTTGGAAGGCTGAGGCGGAAGGATCGCTGGAGCCCAGCAGGTCGACGCTGGGGTGGCTGTGAGTGTGTGTGCCACTACAATCCAGCCTGGGCGAAGGAGTGAGACTCCAACTCAAAATAAATAAATAAATAAATAAATAAATAAATAAATACAATTTATATAACCAAGGATTTGGGGTCAGTGAAACTACTCTGTGTGATTCTATAATGGAGGACACATACCATTACTCAGTTGTCCAATCCCATCGCATGTACAACACCAAGAATGAACCCTAATGATAACTATGAACTTGGGTTGATAAAGACGTGTCAGTGTAATTCCATTAATGGTAGCAAATGCACACACTCTGGTGGGGATGTGGACAACAGGAG
Source organism: Tarsius wallacei (assembly GCA_963574415.1). Taxonomy (NCBI): domain Eukaryota; kingdom Metazoa; phylum Chordata; class Mammalia; order Primates; family Tarsiidae; genus Tarsius; species Tarsius wallacei. The sequence continues at coordinate 7,485 of CAUYQG010023686.1, read as the reverse complement.
AGGCTATGCATGGGTGGTGAAGAGGGAATACACACTGTACCTTCCACTCAGTTTTGCTGTGAACCTAAAACTGCTCTCAAAAAAAAAGTCTATTAATGAAAAAATTTTTAATGTAACATGCTCTTTGACACACTCATTCTATTTCTAGAAATTTATTCTGATTGGGCTCGGTGGCTCAGCCTATAATCCCAGCACTTTGGGAGGCTGAGGCGAGTAGATTGCCTGAGCCCGGCAACTTGACGAGACAACATCTCTACAATAAACAAATTTTAAAAAAGTAGCTGGTCATGCTAGCACGTGCCTATAGTTCTGGTTATTTGGAAGGCTGAGGTGGAAGGATCGCTGGAGCCCAGCAGGTCGACGCTGGGGTGGCCATGAGCATGACACTGCTCTCCAGCCTGGGCAACGGAGTGAGGCACCAATTCAAAAAAAAAAAAAAGAAAGAAATTTATCCTGAGGAAATCAACAGAGATGCAAACAAGGCCTTATGTGTACAGATGATTCTCAGTACCATTATTTACAACTAGAAAAATACACACTCAATGTTCAGTAATCTGGGAATGTTAAGTAAAGTTTGGTATGGCTATATGTTGAAATACTATGTAGACATTAATAATCAAGAGCAGACTTAAATCACAAAGGAAGTTGCTCGTGGTATACCAAGGAAAAAAGATCACAAAGCAGTACTCACGATAAGATCCCAGTCTTGCATATATGGACTGGTATGTGCGTGCGCTGTGCAGAGAACAAGCACCCACAGAAAGACTGTAAGTGGGCACATGAAGTGTTCACTGCAGCTATCACTAGGTGATGTAATTCAAGGTGATCGCTATTTTCTTTTGCACTTTTCTGTATTGTTTCAACTTTATTTTATAATGTGCATGTAATATATCCATTCCCCCAATCAATAAAGCTATCCAAAGTATTTTCTACTGTATCAGTAATTTTTGTGTGACTTGTAATATTCTAGCTTGCAAGAAGCTAAAATAATGCTAGAAAATGGCTATGCACCAAAAGTTGGATATTAATTTTTTTTTAAAACAAGATTACTTCAATTATTTGCACGAAAGTTACACTCATTTATGCTGCCTTCTGACAGATTGTTGGGAGATCCGATACTCCTCGTTCTGGAGAGGAAGACTGTATATTGTTCTGATGGACGTGATACAGCTGAGGTTATTTTTGAACAAAGAATAGCAGCCCTTAGTAGCATCTGAAAAGAAAAAACTCAATTTTAAAGCTTCATTTTTCACAGTTACAAATGATTAGCTGAGGCTCGCAGTAAGAGGACTTTCCTGAGCTGGAAGCTACTGGATTGTGTTTTTTTTTAGAATGCAGTTTGAGAATTAAAATGATCTTGTTCGTTTTCGTTTAGGTAGCAGTTTTGAAAATTAAATTGTTTAAGATGAAAGTGCATGAGTAAGCACCACGTCCTCTTTTTAATCCTACTGTAGTTTCTAAATTTACTTCCAATATACAAAGAAACTCAAAATTAGCCCGATACCCAATCAGGCAGAAAACTTACTTATCTTGATGAGAAAAAGAAAGAAGCTAGGGATGCTGCCCAATTTTACATTAAAAATGACAGCAGCTTGCTTACTGTAGGGGTTCCTCCATGTGGGCCTGGACTCACTGTTCTTAGGGCTTCCTGATTTTATTCTCATTCTCCACTTTCCCCTGTACCTGGGCAAACTTGCCCTGAGCTTAGGTTTGGCACATCCTGATGAATGAATGAATAATATGTATATATTTACCTATTTGCTTCTATATTTACTCATTTATTTATTATATATTTACTCATTTGATTCTATATTTACTTATTTATTGTAAATATTTACTTATTTGCGTCTATATTTACTCATTTATTTATTACTTATTTATTTACTTATATATTTACTTATTTATTAAAGATGGGATCTTGCTCTGTCGCCCAGGCTGATGTGCAGTGGTATGGTCATAGCTCACTGCAGCCTCAAATTCCTAAGCTCAAGTGATCCTCCCACCTCAGTCTCCCAAGTAGCTAGGACTACAGGTTTGTACCACCTTGTCTAGTTTTTTAGTTTTTTTGCAGAGACGGAGTCTCACTATGTTGCCCAGGCTTGTCTCAAACTCCTGGTCTCAAGTGATCCTCCTGCCTCAGCCTCCCAAAAAACTGGGATTGCAGGTGTGAGCCACTGCATTTGGCCCCCTGAAGAATTATTGAGCCACAAGTAAGCTTCTCTAATGCCCTCCTTCAAAACAATTATGTTTTCCTTCTTCTTCCTTCTTCCTTCCTCGTTCCTGCTTTCTCCTCCCTCCTCCCTCCTCCCTCTCTCCCTCCCTCCTCCTCCTCCTCCTCCTTCTTCTGGTCTCACTCTGTTCCCCTGGCTGACCACCATGGCTGACTGCAGTCTTGACCTCCTGGGCTCAGGCAATCCTTTCACCTCAGCCTCCCAAGTAGCTGGGACCACAGGCACATGCCATCATGCCTGCCTAATTTCTTGTAGAGATAAGTTCTCGCTATGTTGCCCAGGCTGGTCTCGAACTCCTGGACTCAAGCAATCCTCCCGCCTCAGCCTCCCAAAGTGCTGGGATGACACGCATGAGACACCATACCTGGCTAGAAATTATTATGTTTTCTATCACTCATTGTTTCCTATGCTTCACAAAACACATTCCATCAGAGTCAACTCTCAAATTATGTGAAATCATATCTTCAGTTTCCAATGGCTTTACTAGAAAGGGTCTTTTTTTAGAAAACCTTTTCCTTGGGATTTGGATTCACTCTAGATTGAACTGAGTCATCGTCATCACAGAGGAAGTAATTTCATGGTTGTCTCCAGGCTGTGTTTTAGCTAATAGTTGAAGTCTTTGTCCTCCAAGACATGCTCCACAACTAGAAGGAAAACTTGAGCTATTTAAATATTAACAGGTTTGCTACTGTGTTGTCCACTTTCTTCTGGAAGTGCTAGAAGAACAGAACTTATCAGGGTCTTTTTTCTCTACTTAACACTGAATTTTGGGGCTCTTCCAGGCTCAAGCAGTTTAGAACCATCTTTTCCTTTCCTTCCATAGTGTCTTTCCAGATGATTGTTTCAGTTCCTTTGAACTTGAGTACTGTCTTTTCATGCTGCTGTCTCCCAAGTCCATGTATTTACCCTAGACTGATCTTCTGAGATATAAATTGACAGGTCCAACTTCTGCAGAGAAACTATCCTCAACCACCAGAATATTGGGATGAGGGCCAATGGTGCATTGGGTATCAGGCTAATTTCTAGCTTGTTTTTATATTAGAAATAATTTTTATCCTACAATAGGATTCAAAAGACCAATGGAGATTATATGACTCAACCTTTTCACCTCACAGAGGAATAACCTGAGACCCACAAGTTCAGGGTTATGTCCATTTGATATTTTCAGACAACTTCTATTTTTCTGAAATACTTCAATTAATTTTGCATGTCTTAAAAATCTCTTGATATTCCCCCAAACCAGCACTCCACCCCTAAGTTTTTCACCCAACAGTAAATGGCACCACGACACCCCACTTACTCAAGCCAGAAACCAGAATCCTCACTTTCACTACTAGTCCATCAGGCAAGTCTTATCAGTCCTAAGATAAGGCTTGAATTTGTTCACTTCTCTCTACGGTCAACATGTCTACCTGGTGGTCGAGGGCTCGGACCCCTTACGGCAGCCTCCCTTCCATCTTGCCTTGTTCCAACCCATTCGCCAAATCCTAACATGTGACTTGGAAGCCAAGAGGACCCAAGAAAACAGAGCCTCAGAGCCTCAGAGCAGCAGAGGTGATGGCGAATTTGCAGAGCCTAGGGGACCCCAGCTGCTGAGGGTGGAGCTGATTGGGAACAGAGTTACTGCAGAAGGAGTTGGTCAGCACCCTGTGCGTAAAGTTCTGTGGTGCCAGAGAGCAGAGTGTGTGTCTCTCTGCAGCAGCACCAGTGCTTAGCTAGGTTGCAGCCAGCAATGTGTCATTCCTTAGTTCTATGAACCGAGACATAGCCTGAAGCCCTGAACCTGGAATACAAGGATTGGATGGATGATCACTACGGTTCCTTCTGGCTCTGTCACTCTGTCATCCTGTGACTCTAGACAAGACTCCAACTGTGTCTTGCTGAACTTTATACCTGGGCCTTTCCTGGTAGCTAGAACATCTGTGAATTAATGTCATTAGTTTTACCGAGGCCCTGGCTTGCCTAATGCATACACTTGAAGTAATCGTTTTTCTTTGACACTCTCTCACCTTCCTTCTCTATCTTCTCTTTCCTCCTGGTAGCCTTCATCATCCATGAAGCTGGGGGTTTTCAGGCTGCTGTCTGGCACCAAGGATTGCTCTGATTTCTGACACTGCTTCCCATACCCTAAGTGGATGAGAACTAATGTGGTAAATTTCTATTGTTTATAAGGCACCAGTCTACGGTATTCTGTGAGAGCAGCCCAAATGAAAGAAGACATCTGGTCAAATTACCCATCAAGAACAAGGGTAGGGTAGAAAGATTTTAGACACATAGGTCTCAAATCTCACTCTCCATTTACTCATCAAAGGAAGATATCTGGAAGATGAACTTCACCAAAATAAGGGAGTCGGGCAAGAAGAGGAAGACATGGGGTCTACCCAGGGAGACAGGTGCAGGGATGTCAGGGTGTCAGGAAAGGGGCCAGGGTTAGTACAGAACAGTGTCCCAATGAGGGCTAAACAAAAAAGATAAAATTGACCAGGTTGCCTGAGGAATTTGAACAGATTGAAAGGAGATACTATAAACGGCAGAGAATTCAAGGATAAATTAACAACAGGGAAAACAAAGAGAAAAAAGTTGTGGAAGGGAAAGTTAACTATTGCACCATGTGTAGCTCAGCTGTGAATAATATTTAATTATAGTCATCTAAACCTTGGTGGGTATGTGTTTTTATGGGTTGGGATAAAAACAAGAGCTATATCTTTATCTTCTATAACAGAAACCAACAGTCACCATCTAAAGGTTAACAAAAATCAAGAAATAACATCTACATTTATTTAACAATATGGAGGCAAAAATCAGAAGAAAAAAAGTCTAAAGAGTGGTTTCCTTCTAAGCAGTGGCAAAGCTGGAGAAAGGGCGTTTTCTTTTTTGCTATAAGCCTTACAAAACGATTTGACTTTTAAAGTACTCATATACTGTTGTCATTATCTGTTGAGGTCTGACAATTAAATTCGTGAGCTTGTTACCATTCACGTATTTTGGCAGTACTGTACAAATAACTGTATTGGAACACCTTCTCTTATTCACCTGATCTGGCCCTCAGTGACTTTTTTCTTTACCCGAAGATGAAGGATATATTGAAAGGAAGACCTCCGATGACATTTAGGACATCAAGGGTAATACGATGACAGCTCTGATGGCCATTTCAGAAAATGAGTTCCAGAATTGCTTTGATGGGTGGACTAGGTGCTGGCATCGGTGCTTAACTTCCCAAGGGGAGTACTTTGAAAGTGATGGTAGTGATTTTCAGCAATGAGGTATGTAGTACTTTTTCTAGGATGAGTTTACAAACTTAATTGCCAGACCTTGTACATAAAACTCCCTGGAAGGGAGGAAGGGAAGAAAGACAAGGGGAAGAAGGGAGGGCCTGACAGATGAGTTCATCCTAAGGTAACTATGACTGGAACAGGTTAGTGGGTTTCCCTTCCCAAGAGCATTCGCATTTTAAAAGGTGACAAGAAACGCCATCGACACTTTAACCCAAAGAAAGGAATCAGGTCCTGAAGCAGGTACAAGAGGGACATGTGAGGGGACCACATACAGAGGAGGTGACCCAGCACCTTGCAAGACATAGACGGAAGAAGGGGAAGCAGTTGGACAAAAGGTCGGGAAGACATTCCACAAGGCAGAAGGACAGCACATCAGCCTCTGATCTCTGGAGACCCCACCAGGGCCTGCTGTAGGGGTGATGTTAGAAAAGCAGAGCTGGACATGAACTTGGAAGCCTAGGAAAGGGCCTGCTAGACCAGGGAAGAGGAAGGGATGCAAACGGCAACACAGTCGGAAACTACGTCTGCGTGCTTGTGTGTGGGGGTGGTGAGAACCTATGATGAAACACTTTTCGATAAGCCAACATTGAACCCTGCCAGGGGGTTCACTTACTTTCAGAGGACAGCATGATGATGATCTGGTCAAGGGTGATATATATATATATTTTTTGAGTTGGAGTCTCACTCTGTCGCCCAGGCTGGAGTGCAGTGGCCGCTCCCGGCCACCGCAGCCTTGACCTGCTGGGCTCCAGCGATCCTCCCGCCTCAGCCTTCCAAGTGGCTGGAACTACAGGCGCGTGCTACCACGCCCGGCTAATTTTTAATTTATTGTAGAGATGAGGTCTCGCCAAGTTGACCGGGTGGATCTCGAACCTGCCGGCTCAGGCAATCCACTCACCTCGGCCTCCCAAAGCGCTGGGATTACAGGCTGAGCCACCGAGCCCTGCCCAAGGGTGATTTTGAATCCTTTGTTAACAACATGCATGTTATGCAACAGAGATGAGTAAGATAAGTATTCTCGGGCCTGTAATACCAGCACTTTGGGAGGCCACGGTAGGAGGATTGCTTGAGGCCAGGAGTTTGAGATCAGTCTGGGGAAGATAGCAATAATCTTGATTCTATAAAATGGGCACAGGGGCACACACCTGTAGTCCTAGCTATTGGGAGGCTGAGGCAGGAGGGTCCCTTGAACCCAGGAGTTCGAGGCTGCAGTGAATTATGATTGCGTCACTCTATATGGACAACAGAGCGAGACCCTGTCTCTAAAAAAAGAAGAAGAAAAGTATTCTCAGATATCATTTGTGGCAGTATCAGTGGGTATCTCCTTGTGGAAGGTGATATGGTGACAGAGGCCTGTGAAAATATACCCTTTGATGCAGTTGTTTTACTTCTGGACCTCTATGCTAATCATTCTAAATCTAGACAGATTTTTGCACAAAGACTTGATGCAGTGTTATATATAATGTCAAGGAATTAAAAACTAACCCTAGTTTACATATTTGCTTCCCTTTGTGAGTTTTTCTTTTTAAGAGACAGGGTCTCACTGTTTTGCCCAGGCAGTGGCTTAATGATAATACATTGTAGCCTTGAACTCCTGACTCAAAGCAATCCTGCTTCAGCCTCCCAAGGAGGTTAGAACTACATAGGCAGCACCACGCCTGGCTAATTTTTTTTTTTTTTTTTTTTTGAGTTGGAGTCTCACTCTGTCACCCAGACTGGAGTGCAGTGGCCGCTCCCGGCCACCGCAGCCTCGACTTGCTGGGCTCCGGCGATCCTTCCGCCTCAGCCTTCCGAGTAGCCGGAATTACAGGCGCGCACTACCACGCCCGGCTGATTTTTTTTGTTTATTGTAGAGATGAGGTCTCGCCAAGTTGCCCAGGAGGGTCTCGAACCCGCGGGCTCAGGCAATCCACTCACCTCAGCCTCCCAAAGGCGCGGGATTACAGGCTGAGCCACCGAGCCCGGCTGGCTAATTTTTT
>CAUYQG010023685.1:0-19960 GCA_963574415.1 Tarsius wallacei | reverse complement strand
CAATAAATCAAAAAAATCAGCCGGGCGTGGTAGCGCGCGCCTGTAGTTCCAGCTACTAGGAAGGCTGAGGCGGAAGGATCGCCGGAGCCCAGCAGGTCGAGGCTGCGGTGGCCGGGAGCGGCCACTGCACTCCAGTCTGGGCGACGGAGTGAGATGCCAACTCAAAAAATAAAAATAAAAAAATAAAAAAATAAAGAAAACAGGAGAGGACACAACAGTAACAAAACGTTGGAAACTGGAAAGTTGATGGATAAACAGACATAAAAGATTTTAGGATACACAAGAACACTGAATCTGAAGGAGGCAATAAAGAAACAACACAATGTACATCAACTTATACCAAATCTCAATGGCAGCATTATGTACCTCTAGAAGTGAAGGAGAGAAGGGAAAGATCCAAAATAAGGAAGATGAGTTTAAAATCTATTTAAGAGGAAATTAGGTTCCCAGATCCACTCCCTCACTCCTGAAAACTTCTTCCACTCATCCTAGAACATTATTGGAGATTTATTTTCTGGAAAGGTCAAAAGTCTTCCAGCTCCATCAAGATGGAAACATGGATACTGGACGGTGAGCTTTCCCCAGTCCTCTTTCCCATTTCTCAGAATTGGACTCAATTTCCTTCACCCTCAAAGCAAACAACTAGAAGAGACTTCTCTAAGGAATATGGCCAACCCCAAAAGGAACGCCCTAATCAAAGTTTCCCTAAAGATATAGCCTGCCAAATAACCCTATGGTGACATTCACAGCTGACAAATTCTACTAGTGCTAAAAGCTTTCAGTCAGCTGTTTAGTGTCCCTCTTGTAAATGTAAACAGACAACCAAGAATCACCAGATAAGCAGAAAAAAGCAATTAGAGGAAACAGGTACTTTGTTTAACCTTTCCTCTTTCGCAATAATCTATCAACACCTCACAGAGCTGAGAAGATAATGCAACTATGAAAAAAAGAATAGACAAGGAGGAACAGAGTTTTAAAAGAAGGATTTTTAAAGTAAAATATTTAAGTAGACACACACACATATATATATAACATTAAAAGTATACACATAAATGCATACATTTCATTATCTCATATACACTCAAGGTTTCCTCTAATTCTGTCCTTCTGATCCATGTCCAGTGACTGCTGTATACTAGGCCCTCTAGGTACTTTAGGAACTAAGATTGCTTATGCAAAACCCAAGATTATAGTCCACTAAAATCGTTTTCTTATAACAATACTGTAATATACGCCTTTTATTGAATGGCTACTATGTATTAAGAATTAAGGTGGGTGCCTTTTATTCATTCCTTCGTTTAATCCTCACAACCCTGCAAGGTAGTACTATTGAAGAGGTTAAGTACCTGGCTGGTACTCAGTCGGTAAGTGGTAGAGTTGTGGTATAAACCTAAATCTGCCTAAGTCCGAACCCTTTCAAGTACAACGTGGGTATTAAGATATCCATTCAATAGCTTGGTCTGTTACCAAAAAAATTAGATCCAGCCTAGCTGGTCTGCTTTTGCCATATTTTTTGTTCACACTCTTCCTCCATGGTTGATCATCTATGCACAAAACAGTCTTCCGAACACGAAATATCTTATCCTTGGTTAAGGTAATGCTATCATTTGAATACACACACACAAATATATATATAATTTTGGAATTTATCTTCCTCTGTTTATTCTTTATCTTCTCCTCTAGGAAATTTTTTTTCCCAACTGTGTCTAGGCACATAGGGCTGACAAACTCAGACCAAGATTTTAAATTCAGAACCCTTAGTTGTCATCCTTTCTGCTGAGCACACCATTTTGGTTAGTAATTGTTTGGCTTTTTAAACTGCTGAGTCAGCCCCAGAGAGAACTGGCCCTCTGTCAACCTAGTAGCAGAAGCATAAAGTCCAGGTTATAGCATCAGTTCTGCAAGTTAAAGGCTATTTTAAATTGAAGGTTTTTTTCAAATGACGCTTTTAGATTGGTTTAGGTTTCTCAGTGGCGTGAGACCTGTTTTCATGCAACATAGCAGAGAGATTATCACGTTCTATTAGCCTGCTGGCATTCCCACCTCTTAGCCACCTCCGGGGATAAGACCCTGCTTCCTGAAGGGGTGGCAGCATCTGACCCACAGCTTTCTAGGACCCCAAAATAAATTTCCTCAGTATATAGAGGTAATGAGGCTTTGATAATTCAGTCACATTGACCCATCACCCAAATATCTTCTGAGGACAAAGATAGTATCTGGGCCCTTGCTGGCTTCTGTCACAGAAGGTGTTTTGCTCCTCATTATGAGATGAACTATAATTGTGGACTCTTGTCCAAGTAACCTTTGACTTCAAGATACATCTTGCATATTTCTAGGATTAATGTAAGAGTGTGGTGTAGGGAATGTCCTACTTAACAAACATATTAAAGTATGATTTTAACCCATTCTGTTTTGCACAGAAATTTGGAGAATTTCTCAAAGACTGGTTCATGGATCACTTGTATCAGGATCACCTGGAAAGCCTGGATCTCAAGTCAGGGTTCCCCACAAGCAGAGCCTAAGGCAAAGGTTTTGATACAGATAATTTATTTGGGAAGTGAACTCAAGGAACAGGAGCAAAAATTTGAAGAAAATAAAAAGGGAGGCAGACAAAACAACACAAAAATGCATTATCGAGTTGTCCACTGCTACAGGTGACTGGTGTTTGAAGAGTTCTCTAAAGACTCTAATGGAATGGATCTCAGACTTGTCCACCCAGGGATAAAAGAGGGAAGCTTCTACACACACACACACACACACACACACACACACACACACACACACAACATCAGTTATACCTTATTGTGAAATAACTAAGAACAAAGTGAAAATCATGCTTGGAACAGGTAGTATAGTAACCTGAATGGAATAGAAGTGTTCAGTATATGCCAATATTAAAGAAAATGCAGATCAAAAGAGAAACAGTCAGGAACACTAAAAAGGAACCATTGAAACCATCAACAACTGCCTATTCCACCTTTGTAAAAGAAGGAAACCACTTGAGGGTAGAAACAAACTCTACCCCCTCTGTAAGAGCAGATACATGATATTTCCTGAGTACATGAATGTTGAATAATCTCTGAGACATAGAATTCTTGCTCTTGGTGGACCCAGATTCTTGCTCCAGTCCAATGGACTATCTACCATATTTCAATCACCCTGCAAATTTAGTCTGTGTTCTCATCTCTTCAAGCACTGTGCTTAGAGCTGAGATATGACTTAAAAGGATATGACTTTGAACTCTGGCTTTGATTTGTTTAAACTGTTAGCAACTTCTTCCAAAGCCTGTAGTTCATCATATGCCAATTTATCCCAGCCAGCCTCAGTGAATAAAGTGTCCACCATTCCTTCAGAATTTTTCTTTGACCTCTAGTATAAGAAGGCACTCAATAATTATTCAAATTATTTTTCAAAGAATGCAAAAATAAGTGAATGAGTATGGCATAGGAGAGCACCTATCATGTGAACAAGTAGAGTAGAGATAATGTAGGCCAGAAGAGGATGACTACTCGAAAGTTTTCATATAAATTACTAGAAGCTGAGTAGATATCAAAGTACATGCAAACTGAAAATATGAGAAAGTAGAAAATAAGAGCCTTAAAATGAAGCCTGTCTATAAAAAGAGAGGTGAACAGATTTGGAGGAATATGCAGTGAAGCAAAACCACTTTTTTCTCCTGGTAGGTAGGAGGGGTGAGGGGGTGAGAGAGAGAGAGAGAGAGGTGTGATAGAGACCCCAAACAGTAGGCACTTGACAGATTTACATCAAGGAGGATTTTTTACAAGCAATCTTTTTCTAACTTGGGTAACTTTCTCTTGCAACTAAAATGACTTTTAAGAGAAATGGCCTCCAATAGAACATAGGCTCAATGAGGGCAGGGATTTTTGTCTGTTTTATTTACACCAAATAGAGCCTAGTACAAAATAGGGTCTCAATAGAGACATATATAAATGTACATAGTTGTATACATGACTCAAGTAAAAGGATTTTTTTAAAATCTCCTTGTCCCACAGCTTAGGGGGTTTCTAACTAATAGGGAGATTGTACCAGGATAACTTCCATTTGCTCCTGCAGACCTGTGTTCCTTTTTCTCCATCGTGCTATCATCCTTGAGAGTCTGATCTATATAAACTATATTGTCTTCCTTGTCTTTAGTTTCCAGTTAGGTTTCCAATTGGCTTTCCCTTGGTGGAAGATCAGGGAGAAAATAAAGTGAGGTTGGGGTATTTATCCCTCTGTCTCTCCCCACCCCCACCCCGTTTGTGTTGAGCTAGATAGGTTCCCCAACCGAAGGCAATCTCCTCTATAAGACTCTTGCCTTCTGGGTCCCAGTAAGTGCTTTCTTATCTCCTTTCAGGCTGGGCAGTAGTAACATCTTCACAGTTACCAGCACTAAGCTTTGTAGTTCCTCCAGTATCTTTAATGGTTTCCCTATATCCCACCCACATCGTTATTAATAGTGGCTTTATTAATTCCTCCTTGACCTATTCTAATTCAAGAGCATCATCTGTTTCCTGTTGGGGCCCTGACTAACATGGGGAGAATTCAAATTAACTTTTTTTTTCCAAAATAATCCTTATAATGTGCATTTTAGCCTCTAAAAATTATAGCTCATTGAAAATAGATTTTTATTTAAGATGATGTAAGGGATGAAGGGGGCAAATATCCACATGAGAAGGAGGATTACGTTTTATCGAAGAAATAGTTCTGCAGATGTATATAATGGCTACAGCAAAGACAAACCAGTGACATATTTCTGCTAACATTTCCTCTGGCATGCATAATCAATCTCTTCATAACATGCTATTCTAAAGACCACAGATTTATAAACCAGGAAACTATGTCAAAATAACCCAGCATATTCTTTCTGTGAAGCCATCTGTAACATTATTTTTCTTCCTGTGTTTGGAATGAGTATATCATGTTGGACCTGGAAAATACTCCCTCTCCCCATACGCATTGCTTGATTTTATATGTACTGAAATTAGTCTGATTGCTTAATTATCTTATTTAGATTCAATTTTAATAAAATCTTAAGTTCTGGATTCCAAGAAACTCTGATTCTTTATAAGAACCTAAGAAGATTTGCAAGCATGTGAGCTATACCGTTTTCCACAAAATACATCAGAGAATGGGGTTTGTCCTGTGCCCATGGCTGAGGCTGTTCTTAAGCCAGTCAGCAAAGCTAAGTTGGCTAGCACTTGAACTTTAGCTAGATTCTGAGCAAGGATCAAGTTTGTCATGTTCCTATCTTTACGGCAATGGCAAGTGCCATATAAAAGACAATATAAATACGTGTTGAAAGAATCGGTGATTGGTCATAAACTATCATAGAAATAGGGTGTGGACAAGGATAAAACATGAAAAATATAGGATTTCCCTTCCCTAGAGTTTTCTTTTGACCAGGAGAGTTCTTTGGCTAGACCAGAGAAAGTAGGCTGCTGGAATCTAATGTAATTTGTCCGGCACTGAATCATAACACAGAAACAGATAACATGGCCTATGCCTTCACAGAGCTTATAGGATTTTGTAGCTGTTTGTCTTGATTTTTCTCTTTTTTGTTTTCTTGTATGACCTCAAGATACTTTGAAGAGCTATTTTGACATGCTAGGCAGCCAGGGTTTCCATATTTTCGATTTGTACCTCAAGTTAGTCATTACTCCAAAAAGTGACATAGAGTGGTAGTCAAGTTTATCTAATGATTTCTTAATGTCTATCCTTTGTTTCTTTAGTTTTGTGAAACCATTAAAAAATGAATGGCGGATGAACACACCCAAGAGTTGAGAACAAAGAGGAATACTTAGGGAATGTGCATATTCTCCCCATGGAGAAATAAAGTCTGGCATACCCAGAACTATGACTAGGTACTCTTGAAGCTTAAGATCCAGCAAAGGCCTTGGCAGCTTTATCAGAAAAAGTGCATTTTAAAAGTAATTTCAAAAAAGACTTACTAAAATGCTGGAGCAGGGGCAGAATGCTAGGAACACCTGAAGGTTGTCTTCAGCCTTAGTATTTAGTCCAAATCAAATACGTCATTTATATCTCAACTTTTTTTTTCTTTTTAGTCAGAGTCTTACTCCCACCCAGGATGAAGTGCAGTGCCACAGTCAGGGATCACTACAGCCTTGAACTCCTTCCACCTCAGCCTCCAGAGTAGCTGGGACTACAAGTGCGTACCACCATGATTGGCTAATTGTTTTTGGTTTTTTTGTTTTTGTTGTAGAGACAAGGTCTTGCTGTGTTGCCTAGACTGGTCTTGAACTCGTGGGCTCAAGCAATCCTTTCACCTTAGCCTCCCAAAGTGTACTTCCCCCAGCCCATATCTCAACTTTTGAAAGATTGAATTGCCAAACACCTACATCAACATCATTTCTGGCCTCCCCAAATATTAATAATATACATAATATTAAAAAAGCATGTCATTTTCCCAAATTTATTATTAACATCTGAGTATTCTTGTTCAAATATATGTATTCTATAACTTGATGAAAGGGTAAACTGAAGCAAGGTGGACTGGTACTGAGGGAATAATGCAAGATTGCAACAAAGAAGAAAGTAGAAAGAAATAAAGTTTATTATTCACCTTTCACAGATAGAAAGGGGGCCGGCACTCAGGCGAGTGTGGCTCCCAAGGGTGGGCTAGAGGTTGGTCATAGCTGGGTGATAACAATGTATCAATTACAGATGCCGGTGGTGGGCTCCCGGTGGTGGGCTCCAGGTCATCATGGATGGCTGTTAACAATGTATTGATACAAATACCTTGAAGAAAGATTGTTAGGAAGACTAGACATGCTGAAAGGGGTTTGAATAATCACTGATTTCTAAGGCCTGACCCAGGGAAACTGGTTCTGGGAACCAGTTTTGGGAAAGGTGACTTTTCTTATTAATGATTATAAAGTAAGAGAAATGTGGAAGCCATGCAAGCTGCTTAGCATAGTGTGTCAGTGGTAAAACTTAAGCAAAATGGCTATACTAGGGTGAAATGACTGTGCTAAAGCTAAGTCTATTCTAAGTTTTCTAGGGTCCTGTGAGAAACAAAATAGTGATTCATTTTCAAAATGGTGATTCACTTCCATTTTCTGGTTCTTGTTCTTCTCATGGCAGGCTTTTTTGGGGGTGGGGGTGGCTTAAACAACAGAAATTTATTTCCTCACAGTTTTGGTAGCTAGAAGTCCAAGATCAAAATTTGGCAAGGTTAATTTCTCCTGAGGCCTCTCTCCTTGGCAGCCATCTTTTCCTCCCTGTGTCTTTACACGTCTTGGCGGGCTTTTTATTTGAAAATTGGTGGGATCCAATCAAATTTAGGCCTTCCTGTGATGTCATATATGTAAAATAGGTGACTTCCTGAACCAATCAATGTGTACTATGTAAAATAGGTGACTTTTCTAAACCAACCAAACATGTAATCTAGGCGACATACAGGAGAGATTGTGAATTCTGTGGTACCCAGCCAATAGGGATCCAGGGGAGGGATTTGCACTTGCCGTGACTGCCTCAGTGTGCCTGCTCACCAGAGAGACACCCGTTCTTCTGGGAGCAATATTAAAAAGAGCTGCTTCACTCCACCAATCTCTGAGTCTCCATGTTGTGTTTTAATGACAAAACTGAGGAGGGTCATCCTCATCTGACACAGGTCCCTCCTTTCACTTAAAATCTATTTATGAGACATATTCTATCAGTCAAAATTCTGCCAGTTAAGTCTTTTTTTTTTTTTTTTTTTTTTTAGAAAGCAGGATTTATTAAGAGGACAGAAAGAAAACCTCCCACAGTGAGAGGGGACCCGAGGGGGTTGCCCCAATTAAGTCTTAATATGTACTTTAATATAATTTTTAAAAGATTTAACTGCTGTATTTCAGCTAATATTGCAGCATCTATACAATTGTTACCTCAAAAATAGTATGTTTGAAAAAAAAATAGTATGCTTTGCCTAGTCATTATTTTCCCCCATTCATTGTTTTCTCATTATAAGTCTTAGAATAATAGGAGTTATGGGTACCTGTAAAATGTGACTAGAGTGCTGTGAACCTTGGAAAAGAAGAAATTTCCATAGATAAGAGCTGAGAAAATATTGACCCTTGAACTGAGCCCACTTAGATCAAGATTTTCAACCTGAAAAAGACTAGGTTCAGAGGGTATGGAGTGACATCCTGAAGCCATTTTCTATGATGGCCTAGATTGGTCACTCCCTTTGGGAACAGTATGATTTTGATTTTTTTTTTCTTTTTTTTTTTTTTTTTTTGAGTCATGGTCTCACTCTGTTGCCCAGGCTGGAGCACAGTGGCATGCTCACAGCACACTGCATCCTCGACATCCTGAGCTCAGACGATCCTTCCACTTCAGCCTCTTGAGTAGTTGGGACCATAGGCATGTGCTGCCATACCTGGATAATTTTTTTTATTGTTTGTAGGGACGAGGTCTTGCTATGTTGCCCAGGCCAGTCTTGAACTCCTGGGCTCAAGCAATCCTCTCACCTCAGCCTCCCAAAGTGCTGGATTAGCAGCATAAGCCATTGCACCTGGCCAAACTGGAATTTTAATGTCCTTTCCCATACAGAATCAGGGATGAATGAATATAACATCCTCCTCTTAGATGGATTAGATGCTAGTAAGTTATGTGACACAGTTACAGTTGTCACAGAGCTAAATCAAGTCTAAGTATACTACTCTTGAATAAATAAGAGAGAATTGAATTAGGAGAAACTGGTCTCTGGTATGCAAATCTGTTAAATTAAAAATATATTTGAGTTAAATAACTATAGATGGAAGTGTGTCCCAATGGTGTATTTAGGTCAGCACACTGGACAGGCATAATTTTAATAAGTCATTAATTCTTCTCATTAACACTGTACAACCTTCAGAAATAATTAGAACCCCATGCCCTTTGAAAATAAACCCCTGTCCTCCATTTAGCTTACAATGTACCATGACAGAGGCCAATCATGTTTAAGAGCACCAATGTGATTAGAAGACTGTCTAAGTCTTCTGTGGCAGGTAGATACATCCTAGGAGTAGAAATTAGTCCAGAATATTTCTTCTTAAAACAAGATATCTACTACTTAATTTAAAGATATTACAAGTAAAAAGAAATAAGTTTATCACTTTTTTCATAGTCACTTACCCTCTAACATCAACAAGTAAAACAAAAATATTGGTCAGCACCTTCTTTTATACTTTTTTTCTAGGAGTGTGATCATGAGGTCTGGTTTGTCTCATACAGCACCACTATTAGCAAGAGTGAAGGCGGGAGAGGCATAAGAAGTATAGTTTCTTAGTCCGGGTGCTCCAATAAACAGAATCCAAGGTAAGGATTAGAGCACTGCTGTTTTATTTGGTGCAAGACCATGACAGTGAGAGTGAGGAAGAAAAAGGGCAATGAGGCAAGTAAAAATAAGTGATGTGATTCATTATTGCATTGGCCACATCTTTATGAAAAGCCAGGAAACTAAAAACAGGTTATTTGGTATGTATGTCTATCTGTGCTAGGATTCCTCTGGAAGGTGCTAGAAGAAATCATGTCACAGCAGTCCATGGAAGAGAGAAAGGAGGAGGCATTTGTATGATCAACTCCCTCATGTCTCCTGTTTTCTATTAGCCAAAGATTACACTATAGAGAATTAACTCCCTATTACTTCTAGATTGTGTCATCCAGCCCCTTGTCAGCCTTTCAGGAAGCCAGATACCCAGAGTGTGGTGTTTCATCCATGTTTGAAAATGGAGAGGGTGCTGGCAAGTATTAGCTCAGTGTATGGGTTGTATAGGCCATGTAAGTTCCAGGATGCAACTTGACTCCAGCCAGCATGGGAATCTCAGCAAAGATGGTGATGATGGAGAAGCCTTAAAAGCAGGTGGCACCTTCAGAAAGGGAGAAGCAGTCAAGAGACTGATGAAGTACACAAGGTTTGTGTCCAAAACAGGTATTGAACAGAAATTTATGATGTAACATGCCATAAAAGTCACCCCACCCACTTTCAGTATAGGCAGACTATTTACCGCAAATTACCAATATCCCACATTCATGTGGGAGCTGCTTTGCTGTCTCAGAGCTTTTCCCAAGCTGAGGAAGGCTGATCAACAGCACACAGGCACAAACTGGAGAGATGAGGGTGTGAATGCCTCTCGAGGGAAAATTTTAACCAATTAAGGACAAAAATCAACAGATAAATGCCCCAGGCCTGGTGGAACAATCACAAGGTTTCCAAGGAGACAGAGCCTCAGTAGCCCATAGAAAAACCAGCTCATTCACGCACATATTATTGACTGTTTCTATTCCCTCTCTCACTTTCCCTATTCCCTTCTTTGGTACTAAACCGCCTGTTCCTACATCCTTGTCTCAGGCTTTGAGATAAGATATTAAGGGTTTTTATAAGGCAGTAAAGGGCTTTTGAGGCTCATTGCCAAGGATTATGATTTGTAGTCTGAGCAAGAGGAATGGAAGCAAGAAGTGCGTATGGGAACTGGGGGAGAGCACCTGTGGTAAAGACTCAGTCCCATCTGGGACTGCACCCTAATGAGCAATTTCAAAGGATCCTGTGTAGCCTCAGGACTGGGCTTTGCAGCCATGAGAGAAGTGGTAATTGTCTCTGTAGGTGATCCCAGCCAATACCGAATGGCCAGCCAGTGCTAGAATAAAATAATGATGGTATACCACCCTGGACTAAGGACCTGGGCTTTCCAGTGGTTCTCTAGCCCCACATAAACCTGGACCCTGTGTGTGCTATGTATACATCTGGGGTTTGGGGAACTCTAGTAATGAATGAGATTACATTTCCTGCAAACCAAGTGGGCAGGGTTCTGAACATATGAAATTTAATTTGAAGAAATGAAAGAATGTGCTATTTCCTGTAACTGAAGCTTGATGAGTAAACTCATTCTGGACACATGGACATGCAGTAAAAGCCTATGTTTGTCTAAAAAGAACAGCCAAGACCTGCAGGAAAAACTGGTCTAAAAGGGGATCTGGAGACCACAAAGGTATGTCCCTTGTAAACCACTTTTGCTCATTCTTCTCAAGTCTTAACTGATCTAGATATTCCAGCCACTGTATTGCACAGCTCAGGTTAGAGCTCAGTCATATTGTACATCTTACTTTCCCATTTCCAAAGGTAGGTAAATGTTTTTGCCCTTAGTAGCAGATGCAGTTGGTGACCTTGCAGATATCCCTGCCACTTTCATCATTCCTGTGCATACTAATGTCTTCTTACTGAAAGGGGACTTTCTCTCACTACAGGACCAGACTTCACTTGCAAGTGGGTGGGACAGGCTGGAATTTCCAAGGAGTCATGTGCCCTTGTGAGCAGCCCTTAGCCAGTGATGGATGGGAGCTGGTGGATAAATACTCAACTCCCTTGTACCTCAGGTAAGACAACTCTGAAGTATGCCCTGCAGTCTCTCAGAGGTTCCAAGTGAGATCAAATTCTGATTGCTTAGGGTAGTAAGCCACTCACCACCACACCCTCTATTATTGGTTTCCTCTCTCCTACCGGTGCTTCCTATGATCAGCTCCCAAATAAAGCACCAAACTTCTTGTCTCCAGGTATGCTTTTGAGTAGCACAATCCAAAATTCTCCTCTCTTTCCTGAGTATCACCAGATCCAGCTTAATTCAGTGCAAACTGACACTCCTAACTTGGAACTGGAGTCCAGTGTTGTGACTTCTGTGACCTCTTCCCGATTCTTTTTTAAGTGAATACACTTATGGATGAGTCTCATTTTCTCTAACGGGATTTGTGTTTGTAAATTTTCATTACTTACCGGTAGGTACTTTGGGTTTATGTGCTCCACTACTAAGAAATGCACAAAAGAACTCTCAGTCTTTTGGATAGTGTTTTTTTTTCAAATTGTACAACTCGGAACCATTTAGGGGGCACAACGTGGGGAGGATGAGACTTTGGAAACCTGATTTCCTGCATTCCCACCTCCATCAATTTCATATACTGAGTGGGAAATAAACATACGTACATACACACACACACACACACACATGCATACTCACTCTATAAGATAAGTACAGGTAGAACATATCTGCATCATGTGCCTCCTGATGTGATGCACTAAGAAGGACTTAGCATTACTTCATCAGTATTTTTGTTCTATTCATGAGAAAGCAAGCAGACAAACCCAAATTGAGGGACATTTGGTGATGTGCTGGAGCTGGCTCACACATACCAACTCAAGAGAGCCGACTGCACACAGTTCTTTCCAATGGCACATTCAGCAGCATCACATTGGTAGCTTGACATCAGCCATGATAGGAATATTTACACCAGGGAAATCAGCAAATACTACACAGCAGGACTTTTTTTTTTCAGGGAGACATCTGTTAAACATTTACCAGCACACTGCTGGACATCCTACAAAATAATTGGCCTGTACTCTTTGAAAATGTCAGTGTAATGAAAGACCAAAAATGCTGAGAAAATGTTCCATATTAAGGGGAACAAAAGATGCATGGCAACTAAGCACATGCAAAATCTTGGATTGCTTCCTGGACAGGAAAAAATTTTGTTTTCAGAGATATTATTGAAGCAACTTGTAAAACTGGAATATGAACTGTAGATTAAATCAAACAAATACGTGTTTCCTAAGGACAAGGATATTTTCTTACATAACAATGGTGTAATTATCAATTTCAGGAAATTTAACATAATGTGATATTATTATTGAATAGAGGGGCATGATGTATTTAGTATAGTCTCAAATGGTTTGAGAAAAATAATATTTATTAAAAAAAGACAATGATAAAACAACATGGAAAGATGTTTCCAATTGATAAATTATGATAAAGGCACACAGAGATCTTTGTACTTTTCTTGCAACTTTTCTGTAAATTTGTCATATATGTATATATATAACATTTTATTTTGAGACAATTTTGAACATATGGAGAACTCATTAAATTTTGCCAATCATTGCTGGGCATGGTAGCTCATGCTTGTAATCCCAGCACTTTGGGAGGCAGAGGCAAGAGGATTGCCTGAGCCCAGGGGTTCAAGACCAGCCTGGGCAACTTGGCAAGACCTCACCTCTACAATAAATCAAAATATTAGCCAGGTGTGGTGGCACACGCCTGTAGTTCCAGCTACTTGGAAGGCTGAGGCAGAAGGATCGCCTGAGCCCAGCAGATCGAGGCTGTGGTGGCCATGAGTGTACCACTGCACTCCAGCCTGGGTGACAGAGTAAGACTCCGACTCAAATAAATAAATAAATTTTGCCAGTCTTCAAAGAAATAGGGCCGTAAGCTGCTCACCGCCACACCCTGTATTGGTCTCCACCCATTCTATGACAAAACATTTTAAAAGTCACATTTTACATCAGTCAAATGCTAGTTAATTAGAATAACAAAATCATCTAAATTGTAATCTTGGTGAATGGAAAACTATCCAGCAAAAATTCTAAAGCTGTCTAAATACTCATATCCCTTTGACAAGGTAGTTCCTCTTTTCAAATTTAAGACTATTTGTTAATGCAAAAATTACAAACTAGCGCAACTGTCTTATGGGAATACAATTGAGTAATTGCACAGAAGTCCATGAAAAATTATAATTATTAAGACTGTGTAACAACATGGAAAAATTATGTTTATGTGAAAAATCAAAATATAAAATATCTATGCTACCATAACAGTTATTTAAAATATATATAAGAACAAATATTGGAAATGAACTCAAAAATGAAAGCAGTTGCTCTACTAGTATGGTGGAACTTAAGGAAAGATTTTTCTACCTAAAACATCTTTTGGGCTGGGCTCGGTGGCTCAGCCTGTAATCCCAGCACTTTGGGAGGCCTGAGCCTGAGAATTCAAGACCAGCCTGGGCAACTTGGTGAGACCTCGTCTCTACAATAAATCAAAAATTAACCGGGCATGGTAGCGCGGGCCTGTAGCTCCGACTACATTGAAGGCTGAGGCAAAAAGATTGCTGGAGCCCAGCGGGTCGACGCTGAGGTGGCCATGAGTGTGCCACTGCACCTCAGTCTCCCCATTAGATATGCAATGCCATGTCTTCACTCCTAAGAGGATTCACATTTTCTAAACTATTAGAAAGTGTTTACAGAATACAGTCCCAAACCCAGCTTCATACTAGATGCTGTCAGCTTCAAAATATAATTACAGGGAAAAGATCAGATAAAGAAGTAATTTTGAACAGAAGTTTCAGAGATACTTGGGAGTGCTACAAGAAAAGAGGATAGGAGTGACTTTCCCAGGGACCATGGAATGATGTCACCAGTAGCCAGCTGCATCTCCCATGCCTTCTCTGAGGCAGTGCATCTCACTCAGACTTTATACATTCACGATTCTTCTTCCTCTATTCCAGTCAGCTCAGGTACCAGCAAATTTGATATCAGTTTTCATTCTGTTTTTCTTTCTCTCAGTCACTTGTTCATAAATTTCCTTTACCATGTCATTGAAATCTGTCCCAACATTCCTGATAAATTTCTCATGCCCTTACTTCCTATCATCCATTACATTCTTTTTTCTGGGAATTCTCTTGACATTCAGCAACAAAGACTCCAGTTTGTGTTTTCTGACTGCTCGCCTTCTTACAAATGCAGGGGAAAAAAATCAGTTTTCCAACTAATTGGATCATCTTCCTGCATTTTTAAGAAAGGGTGTAAAATGGTCAAGATGGCTTTTAGAAGTCTTCAAGGCGTTTCTTTAGCTGTTTTTCTAAACTCTCTCTCCCTCCACCCTCCTTCTCTTCTTCTCTCTCTACCCCTCTTTTCTCCCATTAGCTCTCAGTTCTTCCCCTGCAAACCTGAAGAGTCAGGGTCAGAGAGAGACGATGTGGAATAGATTGTTTTGTAAGCGCATTTGCAAAGGAGATGTTCTTTGTAGCTGTAAAGGATCTGCTTTGGAAACTTTTCCGCTGAAATAGTTTGGGAAACACAGAGAACACTTAATGCAATTATGTAGCGTGCAGCAAATTTGTAACATGAAGATATAATTATTGTTCCTTATATTTTCTGGTTATGTATAATATGAGCTTGCGCAGCTGAGAAATACACAGACCTGATCATTTGAGTGAAAAAATGCATCTTATATGAAAATGGCCATTGTAGAGTCTGGTCGGATGTCTTTCAGTCACCCCAGAGGAGTTGACCCTAGGATGGAGCATCACCTTGTCATTTATGCCACTTCAATCTCCCTTACATCCTCCCTCCCTTTGTTTGTCATGTGTGGTGGATCTCGTGATTCATGCACAATCTAGATTCCACTTTAAGGCTAAAGGAATTACCGTCCCAGGTTCTGAGTATTGATGGTTGATAGCCCCTTTGGGATTGCTTCAATTAAAGAGAGTCCTCCTACTCAAGGTTATGCTCTCCCTCCCATTCAATAATTGGAAAATGTAAAAGTATAAAGGCTTAGTCCACACATCATAATTTGGGACAACTCTGAAGGGCCATCCCAGCTTCAGAGTTCCATATGGGATTGGCCAAGACTTTGGCTGAGATTGCACTGCAGCCCAACTTCTCCCCCTGCCTAATCCCGTTGTCCTTCCTTCCTTCCATATAAAAATACCTTGCATGCTAATCTCCATTTTAGTCTACTTCCCAGGGAATTCAGCCTGCAATACTTCTCTAGATGTTTCAAGCAGAAGAGAAATTCCATACAGAGAACTAAGCTACAAAGGTTGTTGGAAAGACTGAGGAGCAAAACGGGGAAAGTGGCATTGCCCAGAGGTCAGGAAGAAGCCTCTATTGACCAGGTAGGTTCGAAGAGCTATGTTGATTTGATCTAGAAAAGAGATCCCATATGAAGCAGTTGCTGAAAAGAGAGTCGACACCCAATTTACTGTGTAATTATCCACAGTCATTCTTTAAGACTCAGATGCCTTCTGCAGAAGACAGGTAAGTTAAATGATAATATGATAGGAATCATCTTTCCCAATTTTTCACGGTGACACCAATGTTTGTAGTTACCTTAGGAAAGTGGTACTGCTTTTGATTTATTATCCTTATAGGGAAGGAGAGTTGCAGGGGTTTTCACTTGGCCATTCCTACTGTAATGTCCCTCAGTCTGTGAGTCCAAGAGCCAATGTAGGGATTTTGTCAGATTCTGAGTATGTCTGCCCCAGTCGTGATTTCAGATCTCTGTAAATAATCATAGGCTCACCATAAAACTCTAGCTGTTGCTGGTTGCAGGGCTAGGTATGGCCAGTGTCACGAGGGTGAAAGTATTTACCAAGACAATTACGAATTAAGAAAGGTAGATTGGGCACACTTCATCCATAAGGGTACCTGATCTCAAATCAGGTGATGTGGGAACCAAAGTCAGGCCCAAACTTTACCTGTACAATGACCATTTGTATACCCAACCCTGAATTGTATCCCACATCTTTAAAATAAAAATTTTTTAGAAAAGAAAGGTAGATTTATTTACGAGAGAAGGCATCATGAAGAATGCGATGGGCAGAACAGCAAGGGAGAGTATCTGCTGTCTGCAAAGAGGCAGAGGTCAGAAGGACAGTTTTATAGAGCTGTGTTGCAGCACCAGGCTGTGCTAGGGGGTTGTAAAGCGGCTGATTAATTGTAGTGTTCTGTTTCTTTAAGATAGGGTTAATTGGCCGGGCTGGGTGGCTCTGCCTGTAATCCCAGGACCTTGGGAGGCTGAGGTGAGTGGATTGCCTGAGCCCGCGGGTTCGAGACCCCCCTGGGCAACTTGGCGAGACCGCATCTCTACAATAAATCAAAAATTAGCCGGGCGTGGTAGCGCGCGCCTGTAGTTCTGGCTACTTGGAAGGCTGAGGCGGAAGGATCGCCGGAGCCCGGCAGGTCAAGCCTGCGGTGGCTGGGAGCGTGCCACTGCACTCCAGCCTGGGCAACGGAATGAGACTCCAACTCAAAAAAAAAAGGATAGGGATTAACTGCACTGGTTAACTGCTTTTGGTTTACTGAGGAACTAACAGCAAATGTTTTACATCTAGTCAGCTTTTACAACTTTTGCTGTTATAAGTAAGTTTTTGTAACATCTGTAAAATCTCATCCTGAGATTACCTTCCTCAATATAATTTACTCAATTGATGCTTGCCTAACTGTGCCTCATATGTGGGGGGACCCAAAAAAATCCTGGAATTTATTTTAAAAAATTGTGTATTTATTCTTACATGTTTATACTTTAGTCACCTTCAAAGTACTCTCATGCAATACACCCATTGAGATACTTTTTTCCACTACTCAAAACAGTTTTTGGACTAGTCAATTTTGATGCATTTTATTGCTTCTGCCATTTTTTGTTTCTTCCACATCAGCAAAAAGTTTCATTTTGGGGACTTTTTTCATCCAGGGAAACAAAAAGAAGTCACTCAGGGTGAGATCAGGTGAATAGGGAGGGTGAGGCACAAGGGTAAAGCCATTTTGGGTCCAAAACTGCAGAACACTCAGCACGGTGTGGGCAGATACATTGTCATGGTAGAAGAACCAGTCACCTGTTTGCCACAACTTGGAATGTTTCTTCCAGAAATCATGATGCAACCTTCTCAAAACTTCCATATAAAACTTTTGGTTGACAGTTTGATCCAGAGGAACAAATTCTGAATGTACTACAAAGGTCCCGCCCTCCAAAAGATAATTCCAGGGTTTTTTGGGTCTCCTGCTCTTATTTCTCCACAGTAGTCACCTAACCTCTAGCCACCATTCTGATTGGTGAGCCATCAAAGCATTTGAGAACTCCAGGACTAGCACCAACTCTGAGACTCTGTCTGGTAATCCCTGATGTAACTATTCCCCATTGTCCAGTCTATACTCATTCTGTTAAATGGCTCTAAGTCCTCTGGAGGAAGGTTTGGAGAAAATTTACAGTATATGCTGGTGGCAATGTCACAGAGACCCTTCTTCCAGGAGACCCAATATCCCCTTTATTCAAGGGAATCTGGTTCTATGACCTAGCTCATGACTGTGGACAGTGAGAGACCCTGATTTTCACTCTAGTAATTAAAGTCAGGTCTGTCTTCACTAGACCCAGATTCCACCGTCCCACCAATTATACAGAGCCCATATAACTTCAGCAGGTGTGGGTACTTTGGTACACCTTACAAACCCAACCCTACTTCTAAGACTGAAGTACTCATTTCCACAGTTGTTGAAAGTGTTGGCAGCAACAGTTCTCAACTAAGTCCCTCTTTGGAACTTCCCTGGGACTGAAGAAAGAACTTCTTTGCCCAAAATTATGCCTGTCCCTTTCTGGGGGCAGCTTATATCCAACATTTGGTCAGTGCAGGGGTATAAAGGCCAGGTACCTTTGCTCCTAAATCATAATATTCTGCAGGTCCATCTCAGCTTTCTCTGCCTAATCCTGCTTCTTTACTTCCCCATGGGTACTGATCCCAAGAGCACTGCCCAGTAAAATTTCATAATGCAAATCTTGTCTCAGAGTTTGGTCTTGAGGAAGGTGAACCGTGACAGGAGGCTGATAACTTACTTCAGTCCTTGGGGCACTGTGATCAATAAACCATCTCCAAAGATCCCTACAAGACAAAATTTTTGACACCCTGGCTCTGATGCCCATTTGGTAATTGCGTCCACTTTTTATCTAGTGGTTAAATGCTTTCCCTTGGCCTATAACATTCTGGGATCCCATTATTTTTAATGAAATGAGGAAGTCCAGTTCAATAGCAGCATTATTGCTAATCTAAAGAGGATAGCTATGACAGAGCTTCCAAAACTCCTCCACTCCTTTATTTCTCTCTGCCTTGAGAAGAAGGGAGTATGTCATCTGCATCTTGCCAGGGGAAATAGTGGGAGATGTGGGGGAGGGGCACACACAATGCACTCACCCTGACAGTCCTGTCTCTTGGAATTCAGAAAGCCATACCTTCAAAGACTGGCACTTTGACATGCTAAGAGGTTTTAGAAGTTGCCTCAGAACCAAGGTCCCTCTTATCCTATCTTGTTCCACCTCCCCAAAGTAGAGGAAGAGACTCTTTCTGAAATTTCTTTACCTGACCAAGAAAGCTTCTTTTCAAAATGCACACAAATTCCTTCCTGTCTTCCCTGAAATATTATTATATAGCTCAGAAAAGAAGGTGGGAATGCAACACCCTGTAAGAGGACTTTTTCACAAGATAACGCCTGCCTCTCAATTCATTCAAATTCCAAAGAGAATAATTTACAGGTTAATGTTTGTCCATCATTCTCCATAATAATCATTTTCTGCCTCTCAAAAGAATTGACTAGATTCGCGGCCAAGATGGCGACCGGGAAGCGTGGTCTGTGGGACCTCCGCAGAAGAGGACACAGAGAGACTCGGGCTCTCTCCCTGGGGGCTTGCTCGCCACACGGAACTTGTCCACTGACACGACAGAGGCACCACAGCGGGTGGAGGTAAAAGCGGCTGCCGCCCCCGCCAGCAGCCCGGGGCGCGCCACCGCAGACGCCACTGCCAGCGACCCGGTGTCGCCACTGCCGCCAGCAGCCCAGGGATCGCTGCCGCCGCCGCCAGCAGCTGGGGACCCGGCGCCACCACCGGCGTCCGGGGGGGCAGTGCCGCTGTCGCAAGCGGCTCGGCTCGCCGCCGCGGCCAAGACACTGCTACCGATCACCACCGCT
This sequence comes from Tarsius wallacei, assembly GCA_963574415.1. Lineage (NCBI taxonomy): Eukaryota > Metazoa > Chordata > Mammalia > Primates > Tarsiidae > Tarsius > Tarsius wallacei. Next base: position 420 of record CAUYQG010023685.1, on the reverse strand, counting down.
ACCACTGCCACTGATCATTGCAGCGGGATGCTGTAGACGGCTCCACCCAACCCGCCCACAAGCGGCTCAGCCCACCCCGCCCCCGCCGCAAGCGGCTCGGCTCGGCTAGCCGCCCGCGGTCCAGACACTCATCACCATCACTGCTGCAGCCGGACACTGTCATCACCACTGTGGTCCTGGAACTGTCACCGCCTCGGTCTAAATATGGCTGCCTCTGCAGCCTATGACTGAGGTGATCCACCCCTCCACACAGGATATGCTGGGACTTAGATCGCTGCCGCTGCCACTGCCACCACAACTGCTGCTCTGACTTTCAGGTGAGCTTTGGATCTCCTCCTGTGAGCCCATCCCCGGCTGGCCCTCTCTCAGGCTCCCCCCCTGTGGGACAAGCAACTGAGATAAAGTCCATCTGGAGCCGTG
>CAUYQG010023684.1:0-22478 GCA_963574415.1 Tarsius wallacei | reverse complement strand
GCAGGAATATGTCCCAATAATTTGCTTAATGTTTGGGAAATTACTAAAGGTATATTGTCCCTCAACCAGAATTGAATTTTAAGAGTAGAGTTTCCACGCCTTGGGAGGCTGAGGTGAGTGGATTGCCTGAGCCCGCGGGTTCGAGACCCGCCTGGGCAACTTGGTGAGACCTCATCTCTACAATAAATCAAAATAAGTTAGCCGGGTGTGGTAGCGCGCGCCTGTAGTTCCAGCTACTTGGAAGGCTGAGGCGGAAGGATCGCCGGAGCCCAGCAGGTCGAGGCTGTGGTGGCCGGGAGCGGCCACTGCACTTCAGTCTGGGCAACTGAGTGAGACTCCAACTCAAAAAAAAAAGAGTAGAGTTCACTGCTTTTTTGATATTTTGAAATTTAAAAATGTAAAGCTAAGCCTCAGTCATTGAGAAAACAAAAAATTTAGTGTCAAAGTAACATCTTCGAACCAACACAACAGAAGATAATAGAAAAATAGATACAAAGGGCAAAAGTAATAACATTAAAAAAAAACTTAGTGAAAGAAAAAGGGAGAAGGGAAAAGATTCCTTCATTTAGACCCCAAAGCAATTCATTTCAAAATCATAAACTCTTTGGGAGCAGAAACAATTGCTGGGCGTGATGGCTTATGCCTGTAATACCAGCACTGTGGGAGGCAGAGGCGAGAGGATTGCCCGAGTCCGGGGGTTGAGACCAGCCTGGGCAATTTGGTAAGACCTCGTCTCTACAATAAATCAAGAAAAATTAGCTGGGCGTGGTGGCACTTGCCTGTAGCTCCAGCTACTTGGAAGGCTGAGGCAGAAGGATCACCTGAGCCAAGCAGGTTGAGGCTGTGGTGGTGTTGAGTGCACCATTGCACTCCAGCCTGGGCAACAGAATGAGACTCTGACACACACACACACACACACACACACACACACACACACACACACACACGAAGCTATTTTACCCATTTTTGTATCTTTTCTCTCCAGAAGTTAGCACAATGCATTTACATGACAGGCCTTCAATAAAAGTTTCCAGTGTTAGTGGGTTGCTTGTCTTGGTAGGATTTTGCTGCTTCTGTAACAACACAGTTCAGCTTGTCTGAGGAGATCAAGTCGTTTTTGAGATCAGCTTGCTGTAGGTCCTTACTTTTAAGTAAACTACCTGCTGAGTACATAGCTCTTCAAAAGCAGAATATAGTTTCTTCTTTTCTTTCCTTGGTAATTTTTTTTTAATTTTTTATTTGGAGTCTCACTCTGTCACCCAGGCTGGAGTGCAGTGGCATGCTCATGGCCACCACAGCCTCGACCTGCTTGTCTCAGGTGATCCTTCCGCCTCAGCCTTCCAAGCTGAAACTACAGGCACACGGCACCACGCCCGGCTAATTTTTTGATTTATCGTTGAGATGAGGTCTTGCCAAGCTGCCCAGGCTGGTCTTGAACCCGTGCTCAGGAAATCCTCTCACCTCGGCTTCCCGAGGTGCTGTGTTTTTAAGCGTGAGCCACTGTGCCTGGCCTCCTTGGTCATTTTAAGGAAGGTAATATGGGTCTAGTATTCACTTAACACTACTGGAAAGTAAGTACTTGTGTAAAAGTTTCTGGGTAACAGATGGAAAACAGCTGCACACTCAAATTATTACTATTACAGTCTTCACCAAGAAACCAGAGCATACAGATGTTTAAAAAATGTTCGTTTCCATGAATATATACATGTTCTTTAAATGAATAGCAATGTCGGTTGTTTACTCAATAGGTCGATGTAATTTCTGTGAGCTAAATACAAGCTTGAATTTTGTTAGAGTCTTTTAGAAATTTTGATAACTGATTGACATTATTAACCTATCTGTAGAGTAGTTCTTAATGATCACACACTAGGATATAAACAAAACAAACAAAACAAAACCCCCAACTTTATGAAACAGAAAACTGGTCCCTCGTCTCTTGATAATTGTAAAATGTAGTTTGCTTATTATTTTGACAACCATGATTTGTTTCACATTGGCCAAGTTTCCTAGCAAGTCTGTCGAAGGGGCAGTCACAATATTTTTGCAGTTGCTTTTAAAGACAGATTTTCCAAGTGTTTTCCTTCAAACCTCTTTAAAAAAAAAAATAGGACATCCCTAAGCGAGTGTTAACCCTTTCTTATGCTAAGTAGCTATTTCTGGCTTAATTTAACAAAGGCTTTGATTTCAAGTGTAAATATGTCAGAAGCTAAAGTTGAAGTAGCTGATTTCTCCACTGCTTTGCATCAACACAAATTTCTAATTAGTGGTTTAATTGCCTTTAATGTCATCAATTATAATATTAAAGCCAGACGCTATAGGACAATACACTTTTGAGGTTCATTACCATGGTTCCTATTTATTTTGAAAACAAACAGGATGACTTTAAAAATCTATTCTCTGAAAGAAATTTTTTGATGCTGTTTTTTAAATGTATTTAATTTTCTGCCGGTAAAGGAAAACTTGCAAACACATATATTTTTTGATGGACTATAAAGATATTGTTCTTTAGTTTTGCCCATTTCTTTTCTGAATCCATCCCCCCAAAATAATGGTTTCCTCTTCCAAATTCTTACCATAATGAAAATAATAATAGCTCATTCTTTTGGAACTCTCACTATGAGTGAGACTTTTTAATGTATTTATCCAAGTTAATTTCATTAACTATTACAATACTTGTATTTTACAGACAAGAGACCTGAGGTTTAGAAATACTAAATGTTCTACTCTAGGTCAAACATCCAGCACGAAGCAGAGCCTGGACTTGAACTCTTAACTTCAGAGTTTATATCACCAATGAACTTGTCCTTTTTTCAACTCTCTAATTCCTATTTATGAGAACTTTTAGGTAGTAGGATCATTTACAGAAGTCTCTGCTACTTCACTACAGCCTAACTGCCCTTGTGCTTGTATGTGTGATTATGAAGTATAAGGATACCTTCCCCAAGAAAAGATTTCTGCAAATTGTAGAAATCTCTCCATTTTTGGACTGAAATGAGAGACACAAAGCAACCTTAACGAATAATTTCCCTCTAATAATCTGCATCTTCCCAGCACTTTGGGAGGCCGAGGCAGGAGGATTGACTGAGCCCAGGGGTTCGAGACCAGCTTGGGCAACTTGGCGAGACCTTGTCTCTATAATAAATCAAAAAAATAAGCCGGGCGTGGTAGTGCGCACCTGTAGTTCCAGCTAATTGGAAGACTGAGGTGGAAGGATTGCCTGAGCCCAGCAGGTCATGGCTGTGGTGGCTGTGAGCGTGCCACTGCACTCCAGCCTGGGTGACAGGGTGGGACTCCAACTCAGAAAAACCAAAATAATAATTTGCATCTTGCATTCAGTGGGAGAGATCTCAGTTCCTCACCACACCAAGCCAGGGAAACAGGAACTCTTGGGTCCAGCAGGTGCTCAAGTCATATTAAATAGCATCGAGTCAGGGAAGTCCACCTATCTACACCTGAGTTCCCTACATCGGAGCCTTGGTTGCCTTTCATTTCTCCAAGCCTCTACAGCTTTTGCAGGGCCTCATAGCCACATGTATTTGATTTTTAAAAATCAGGTAAATATCCCCATGGCAGTCATTAAATACCATTCTTAATCAATCATTTCCAACTCCTTTAATTAGTCCCAGGGGAATTCAAATTGGCATGCATTACTTTCTCAGGACAACACCATGCATGATTTTCTGATGCTTCATTTGAACCAGAAGTAAATTCTAATACCCCAAAGATGTTCGATAACAGTTTAAACCACTGTGAACTCAATTATGGGATTAGAAATTAGATTTAAAAGTAGCCAAGGGGTAAATATAAAGGGGTTCAATATTTTTTTAAAAAAGGTTGTCTACAGGTTTAATTTTTCCCCCCAGAAATATGTTTTAAATGGTTTGTCAAAATCAGTTTAAAAAAGAAAATTTGATAGAGAATTGTATCTATCGCTTTTATTATCCTGCTGACGTCACCTAGGGAATGGATTGAACTTACTTAGTGGTTATAAGCATCTCCTAAGGAAAATACTTCATTTTTTCACAGGCTCCTTTATTGACTAAATTTAAAAAAAAAAGTCCTCTCCCAAGAGAAAATATAACTGAGACATGATTTTCAAAGTATCTAAATTAATTTAGGAAGGTGTACTTTAGCATTTGACCATGAAGTTAGTAAAAAGATATTTTCTGGAAAGGGTCACTTGAATAAATTTAGGTATTTTTTTGGAGGAGGTAAATTAAAATCAAATCAAAAGACTTGAATTCAAGGAACTTTTATTTTTAGAGAAAAGCCGCTACAGGGCATCTGCTGGTAGAAAGTTCCAAAAGTCATCATGTGGAGAGTTAGCAAAGAAAGGGGAAGTTTCCAAATCCCTATTTTCTGATCATCTTTTAGAATAGAAGCGCATCAATCACGTATTTATATTTTGTTACCCTGGAAAGCAAAGTCTTTAAAAGGGACACCTTAGCATATTTTATTATTGCCCTAAATGCTACCATTAGCTGGTATTTATTGCACTATGTAATCACAAGTATTGGGTACCAAACCCAAAGAGTAAGGGTCCTTTCCTCATGGATAGCCATGGTTGCAAGATCCACAGTCAATCAGGAGAAAAAACAGAATTAAATAGAAAAACGCATCAGGCTCTATCTATATACTGTTTTAGCCTCATTACAATGAATTCAGGGCCGAAAGCGGTGGCTCACACCTGTAATCCCAGCAACTTTGGGACGCTGAGGTGGGAGGACTGCTGGAGCCCAGGAGTTCAAGACCAGCCTGGGCAACATAGTGAGACCTCACTTCTACAAACAATTTTAAAAAATTAGCCGGCCATGGTGGTACGTGCCCGTAGTCTCAGCTACTCGGGAGGCTGAGGAGGAAGGTTTGCCTGAGCTCAGGCGGTCAAGGCTGCAGTGAGCCTTGATTTTTCCACTGTGTTCCAGCTTTGGTGACAGAGTGAGACCCCCGGCTCAAGAAAAAAAAAAAATCAATGTAATGTCAAGCTTAAATTAGACACCCAGTCTTCCAGGGGAGGGGAAAAAGGGCTACTTAGTTTTTAATGGACGGACATTTGGTGTTTGAACTTGCCCCATGCTTAAATCTCCTCATTTAGAGAACCATTCTGAAAACCTATAGGTAATTATATATACATACGAGATTTATAAATCTCAAGAGATTTATATAATCTGAGAGTTATAACGTGAAAATTTAGGGGGACTGATTCTAACAGAAAGCTTTTAGCCCTATTGACTTCCCTTATATTATCTGAAGTTCCTCTGATGGAAATTTAGCTGGCTTTTTTTTTTTCTGAGTTGGAGTCTCACTCCATCGCCCAGACTGGAGTGCAGTGGCTGCTCCCGGCCACCACAGCCTTGACCTGCTGGGCTCCGGTGATCCTTCCGCCTCAGCCTTCCAAGTAGCTGGAACTTACAGGCGCGCACTACCACGCCTGGCTGATTTTTGATTTATTGTAGAGATGAGGTCTCGCCAAGCTGCCCAGGAGGGTCTTGAACCTGCGGGCTCAGGCAATCCACTCACCTCAGCCTCCCAAAGCGTGGGATTACAGGCGGAACCACTGAGCCCGGCTAGCTGGTTTAATAGGTGTAGTTTTTATTTTTATTTTTTAAATCATCACAAGCAATGGATGCTTTATTTTAAAACTTTTAATTATTTATTATAAAGATGTGGGATACACGTCAAGATTAGGTATATAAGTAATGTATGTACAGGTGAAGTTTGGGCCTCCAACTGGTCTTCACTTCCTGCTATTTCAGAATTAGGTACCCTTTGTCAAAACTTTTTTTAAAAAATGGATAACTGTCACTTTGTAGGTAGAACTTGTAAAGATCAGATAGAGCATTATCCTCTTTCAATTGCTTCTGATTTTTATTCATTTATTTTGTTGTATTTTATTTTAGATTCAAGGGATGTGGATTTGTTACATATGTATATTGCATGATGGTGAGGTTTGGGCTTCTACAGAGCCCGTCATCAAAATACCTGCCCTTTATTCCTCAGAGAAGAAATTTCCCAACTCAAGATGAGGATATTGGAGCTTGCATGGAAGGGGCACTTCAGAGAGGGGAGACAGGAGATTGGCGAGGAGGCAAGAAGAAACGTGGGAAGACATAAAAAAAAATCTTCACCTGACCCTAAACTTGAGTTGAAGGAGCAACCTCTTAGACTTCCTGTAATATACTTATTATGGCACAATTTAGTTATACTGCACATCAACTAGGTTTCTGACACTTATTTAAAAGATAACCACATTTATAACATCCTGCCATTTGGAAGGAATGATCTTAGTTTCTTTCTTTTTTTTTAATTTTTAATTTTGAAGATGTGGGGTACAATTCAGGGTTAGGTATACAAATGTTTATTATGCAGGTACCCTTGTTGATGAGATGTGCCTCCCCTTTCCCCTGGGAGTTTCCAACTACTGCCAATCCCATTCTTTTGATAATTGTTCAAGGTCCGCTTGTAAGTGAGAACGTGTGGTACTCAGTTCTTTGTTTCTGTGATAGATTACTCAGTATTATAGACTCTAAGTCCATCCAGGTTAGGATACTGATAGATTACTCAGTATTATAGACTCTAAGTCCATCCAGGTTACTACTGCAAAGTTCATAATTTTGTCCTTTTTTATGACTGCATAATATCCCATTGATCAAAGACCTAAACACAAAACCTCAAACTATAAGAACCTTAGAAAATACAGGAGACACTCTTATCTTAGTTTCTAAACACCAAGAATCCAAAGTGAGTTTGACACTCTAAATTTTCTGTTATTTGAGCAATATTGAAAAGTATAAATAGACCTAAAGCTAATGTTAGCTATATACTCAATTTATAAAAGTTCAGATAGTTACCAACATCTTCCTATATCCTTGAAAATTAATGCACAATTTCATCTCTCTTTGCTTCCTTCTTTTTCTTTTTTTGATTTGGAGTCTCACTCTGTCATCCAGGCTGGAGTGCAGTGGCACACTCACAGCCACCGCAGCCTTGACCTGCTGGGCTCAGGTGATCCTTCCGCCTCAGCCTTCCAAGTAGTTGGAACCACAGGCATGCGCCACCATGCTCGGCTAATTTTAAAAATTTGTTGTAGAGATGAGGTCTTGCCAAGTTGCCCAGGCTGGTCTCAAACCCGTGGGCTCAGGCGATCCTCTCACCTTGGCCTCCCAAAGTGCTGGGATTATAGGCGTGAGCCACTGCACCTGGCCAGGACACATCTTTAAGTTGAGAGACAAATATCTTTTTTTGAATCTTTCAGAGTACCTCTGGGTCAGTAAACATAATCGAATTTGAAGTTACTATCAAAAGCCTGAATTTGGGTCTTTGTGGTTGTAAGGCCATTGCAGGACAAGGCCTTGTGCAGCTGAGGAAAGGACATATGGGAAGCATCAAGATCAGGAGGTAGGCTTGAGAAGTGGGTTCATGAGACAGAGGTAGGCAGAAAAAGGGATGGGGGGGAGAGAGAGCAGAGTTTGCGTTCCCACTAATTGGAGAAGATTCAGAATTCAAGTAGATTGGCAAGAAGTCAGACATCGTGATGATCTAGACATCTCAGCAAGGTGGGAGGAAATGGAGGTCTCAGTAACCGGATTAGATTAGACTTGGGGGTTCTGGATGCTTAGAGAGAAAAAATAATTTCAGACCTGGAGAACAGAACACCATTGCAGACTTGGAAGAGGTGTGTGCATTTGCCTAACTAGTATACGATGGCTGTGGAGCTAGGAGTCTTCTTCTCTCTGCCCTGATTTTAAGCACTTTTCCTGGACATGGTGGCAAAGGATCAAGAGGACTGGAACTTTCTGGACAAACTGAATAAAGCTGTGATCCTGGGTTGGAACTTGTGGTGAGAGCAGCGAGGGCTATTCTCCGGTCAATCCAATTCCAGGAGCTAGGATTGAGGGTCCACGATAAATGCTGACATGCTTCCAGAACATGTGCGCTTTCTTGTTGTCTGTCTGTAGAACTTCTATTCATCCCGGAAAATCCTGCTCAGGTGTCACTCTGAGAACATTTTCTACCCTCATAGACAGAGAAGAGAAAATTGTGCCTTTCTTTTTCCTACTTGTTCACTTTCTTCATACCTCTCTCATCGCACTCATTGAGGCAGAATTGTAATGATCTGCGCCCACTGTCATCTCCTTTTCTAGAACAGTGAGCTATTTGAGGGCCAGAATGGATCTTATACTTTGTCTCTTCAATGTGCTTGACAATGAATACCGACCTGCAGGGGCCCCTCTGAGGATCATGAGATCAAAATGTGGTAGCCCCGTTGACAGTTATCTTACCTTTGAGATCGGCAGGAGTCAAGTCTGCAGAAGGCAAAAAGCTGTGCGTAATATTGCCTCTTTGATATTTTACTGTATTAGAGGTACTACTCTATTTACGAGAGATTGGGGGGAGGCATAAGGAAAAGGTAAAAACACACTAATTTGGGAAGAGTTAATTCAGTTCCAGTTCAGCTGTGCTACCAGTTGCTTGGGTGATCCTGGATGCGTTACTTTGCATGTCTGAGCTTGGTTTTCCCATCTGTAAATGAGGATGCTAAAACGCTTTGAGGTCCATCTTAATGTATTTTGCAACCCCATGACTCTTAAGAGTCTTCCATTAGTTCCATTAGACAGCCACACTCTGTCAAAGCATGGCTTCCAAATTTCCCAGAAATAATCTTGGGAGCCTTCACTTTCAGGAAAATCCCATATTTCCTTTATACTGATGGTGCAGACCCAATAGGATGGGAAGAGTACAGATGGTTCCTGGATTGTGGAGCTCTTAAGACCTCAACTCTGAGTTGTCTTGTGCTCCCAGTTGGTGTGTTTCTACGGAACCGTCCTTTTAAGTATCGGGCTGGCCCTGCTGACAGTGTATGCGGCACCATAATTATCTTGAAATTCATCCTTTTTTGCTGTTACCACCATATCTTAATGGTAGGGGACTTGGCATGGACCTAGGCAGCTTTCAGAGGTTTGGGTTGGTTCTCACATTTTCTCTGTAACAGATTTGATGATCTCCCAAATCCTTTCTGTACAAACATACTGTGGTTTCAGGCAACCTACGGAGGCCACAGTGTACAGGATGGATTTAGAGAGGCCTGCCAGGAGGCTGCCACAGGCATTGAGGCGCGAGGTGTTGAAATCCTGAAGCAGGAGGTTGGCAGTGGGAATGGAAGGGTGCAGATGGGTACAAAGGCCACTGGAAGGAAAGATCAACACAATTTGATGACTAACAGGAGATCCTGGATGAAGGAAGGGAGTGAGTGAAAGATGACTGCAACCTTTCAGAGTTGGGATTGCACTAGCCGGCTATGTGACTTTAAAAACTCACTCATACCTCCTGGGTTTCAGATTCTATAAATTAAGATGACTGGCCAAAAGGGTCCAAGAGAAAGTGGTGGATGGGGATTGCGTTTGAGGAGGAATTATGAATATGTTAAGTAAGAGATGATGGTGAGACCTTCCAGCAGATTTATCCAGGAAAAGTTAGACGTACCCATCTCCAAGTTCAGCAGCAAGGTGTGGACTAAAAATACATGTTGGGTGGATGGCCTGTGAAAAGTGGAAGCTTCTGAGGAGGGAGGATAGTTAGTCTGTGCCCAAGGACTAAGTTTGGAAGAAGCACTTTTTTTCTGGCATGGAAGAATACAGGAAAGTTTTAGAAGACCTGATGGCCAGTATAGTCTAGTATTAAGAGTTGTCAAAAAATAAAAAATCCAGATGGTTTGTCTTCACAGGGAATAATTTTCTTACAATCCTCTTTTGTCTTAGCTTCTTGTTCTTTCTCTCTTTATTTCTGTGGGTCTCTCTTCCTTTTTCCTTCTGCTTCTCCACTTCCTCTTCTTTTTTAAATTTTGGTCTAACATATGTAACAAAATTTATCATCTTAACCATTTAAAATTGTACAATTCAGTACATGTAGTACATTCATCATGTTGGGTAATCATCATTACTATCTAGTTCCAGAACATTTTCATTATCCCCAAAAGGTAACTCCACACCCATAAAGTCTTTCCACTTTCCATTCCCTCCTCCCCAGCTCTTGGCAACTACTAATCTGCTTTCTGTTTTTATGGATTTACCTATTCTGGACATTTCATTTAAGTGAAATCACATGATATGTAGTTATTTGTGTCTGGCTGCCTTTGCTTAGCACAATGCTTCAAGGTTCATCCATATTATAACATGCATTAGTGCCTCATTCCTGTTTATGACAGATAATATTATTATGCAAATATGCCATATTTTGTTTATCCATCTGTCTGTTGATAGATACTTGTATTTTTCCCACCTTTTGACTAAAAGAATACTACTACTGTGCACATTTGCATACAAGGTTTTGTGTGCACGTATATTTTCATTAGGTATTTACCTAGTGGAATTGCTGGGTCATATGACAGTTCTGTCTTTAAGCAATTTGATGCTTATTGAAGAAGCATCAAATTGCTTTCCACAGTGGCTGCACCATTTTACATTCCCACCAGCAATGGATGGAGGTTCCAGTTTCCCCACATCCTCACTCGTGCTAGTTATTAATATTTTTAAATTCTAAGCATCTCGGTGGGTGTGATTGTATATATCACTGTGGTTTTGACTTGCATTTCCTTGATAGCTAATGTCATTGAGCATCTTTTCAAGTCTGTTGGCCATTTGTATCTTTGACAAGTCTATTTATGTTGTCTAGTTTAAAATTGGATTGTTTGTTCAGTTGTAAGAGTTCTTTATATATTCTGGATACTAGACTCTCTTCCTTCCCCACCCCTTTTTGAACTGGGATCTGAAAAATAAGTGGAAGTTTACTTGGTGAAGAGTCCTGGGAAGACCTTTCCAGGCAGAGAGCACAGTGCATAGTTGCTGTATTAGTCAGCTCAGGCTGTCATAACAAAATACCATAGAGTGGATGGCTTAAACCAAAAATATATTTTCTAAGATTTCTGGAGACTGGAGGAAGTCCAAGATCAGGGGACCAGCATAATTAGGTTCTGGCGAGTACTTTCCTCCTGGCTTGTAGACAGCCACCTTATCACTGGGTCTTCTCATGGGCACTAATCCCATCATGAGGACCCTACACTAGACTTCCTCTAAACCTCATTAACTCCCAAAGGCCCCAGATCCAATTACCATCACACTGGGGGCTAGGGTTTCAATGTTTGAATGTGGGGGGAGGGCACAAACATTTAATTCATGATACCTGTGAAGTTTCTGTGTGAGAACCAGGTGTAGTGAGTGAGGCATCGAAGCTAGATCTCTGTTGGATCCCAGGGAGCTGGTCCTGATGAGGCTGGTAGGGGGTGGCATAAGAACCAGAGCACGTAGATCAACCATTCTCAATTCTGGTCTTGGACAGAATTGAGAGCTTGTAAAAATACACATTCTGATTCAGTTGGTCAAGGAAGGAGTTGCAATTCTGCATTTCTAGTAATTTCCCAGATGACCAATGTAGTCTCAAGAACATAATGTCCCAAAGAGTCTGCTAAAGATAGTGATATTTTTTAAGAGAAAAGAAATGTTATTGAATAGTTTTAAAAAGGAGGGTGAGGCCAGGCTCGGTGGCTCAGCCTATAATCCCGCGCCTTTGGGAGGCTGAGGTGAGTGGATTGCCTGAGCCCGTGGGTTCGAGACCTGCCTGGGCAACTTGGCGAGACCGCATCTCTCCAATAAATCAAAAATTAGCCGGGCATGGTAGTGCATGCCTGTAGTTCCAGCTACTTGGAAGGCTGAGGCAGAAGGATCGCTGGAGCCCAGCAGGTCAAGGCTGCAGTGGCTGGGAGCAGCCACTGTACTCCAGTCTGGGTGACAGAGTGAGACTCCAACTCAAAAAAAAAAAAAAAAAGAAATAAAAAAAATAAAGGGGGTGGCACGATCAACTTAAATTTTTTTTTTTTTTAATTGGAGTTTCACTCTGTTGCCCAGACTGGGTGGAGTGCAGTGACACGCTCATGGCTACTGCAGCCTCGACCTGCTGGGCCCCAGTGTTCCTTCTACCTCAGCCTTCCTAGTAGCTGGAACTACAAGCGTGCACCAGCATACCCAGCTAATTTTTTGATTTATTGTAGAGACGAGGTCTCACCAAGTTGCCCAGGCTAGTCTCGAACCTCTGGACTCAGGCAATTCTCTTGCCCCAGGCTCCCAAAGTGCTGGGATCCCAGGCTTGAGCCACCGTACCCGGCCCCAACTGAAAATTTTTAAAAGATCACTCTAGTTGCTCAGTGAAAAATATATTGGAATGGGACCAAAAAAAAGAGGGAAAAAGTAAGTGAATTGATTATGGTTAAGTAAATTAAGTTCTGCCTATTTATATTTTGAATGGTCTATAAACATAATGGTTATGAAAACATTTTCATAACATGGAAAAATATTTATGATGTAATACTAAATAAAAAACAGAAATTAAAATTATATATCACCAACTTTGTAAAACAACACGTGTAAAAGGTGGCAAATGCACCAATTTGTTGACAGGGACTCTTGGGAGGTTGGATGATTTTTTTTTTCTTTATTCATGTTTTTCTCTCTATCATTTTTCTACCATTGTCACTCTGATATTTTATTTGTTTAGATTGCTTTCCAAACAATGACAACATTACCAAAGTTACCAAAGACTTGGAGATTTCTATCTGTGAATCTTAAAAGACTCCTCTACAAAGCTGAGGCTCTAATACAGTAAATAGAAACACTGGTAGAGCTCATTTCCTGGCCTCTCTTTTGGTGCCATGCTGTTGCTGGTTGTCAATTTCACACATGTAATTTCTATCCATTCAGAGCTGACAGCTTGGATTTCCCCCTCCATTGTAATAGCTGTTCTCTGTCCTGGCTTCCCCGGGCTTGCATTTGGTAACCTTTGCCCTTTTATTTGGTACAAGCCAAAATGCCATCTTTGGAAAACTAATGTACCAGAGAAAATGGTAGCACGAAGCCACATAACCTACTGTTCTTTTCCTTTCTGTTTGTGAAGGTTATTATTAGAGCTTATTTTAGGGAATTTCAAATCCATTCAAAGTATCATGGGTTTAAATTCTTCTAATGGAAGCAAAGCTTTTGATGTTTGGGTTTAGAAAGCTGCCTGGCCTCTTTAGAGTTTAAATTTTCATACATTGGCACAATTGATCAAAGACTTTATTTTAAGACAGAGAGAAAAGGCAATTTGCTTTACCTGTAGTTGTTTTGTGTTCTCAACATTATTATTATACTTTTTTTTTTTGCCGAATCATCCTCCTGTTTGATGATCTTTTACTAACATATATTGGGCTTCACCTTCTTTTTGATCAGTTTGAGAAACCATCTGGAAACAATTGAGAGTGACGTCACAAATCCAGCATTATGATTTCAATGTAGGTTCAAAGAACAGGAGGGGAAAAAATTGAGGAGTGGAGAAGCTTGATTTAACTTTTAAGCGCAAATATCTAACAAGGTAGAAAAAGGCAAGAACACATGACAAAATGAGAGGATTATTGATGGGCAATAAAGTAAGAATAATGGTTTAACTTGAAGTTTAACTTAGTTAATATACTGGCCTTCATTTCTAAGTTTATTGTGGGGAAAGAGAAAAGCGGCCTTCCAGGGATGACTAGTGATGCCCAAATTGAAAAGTCTTTGTAGCCCTGGGTTTGGCAGTGTCCTGAAACCGAAAGCGGGGACTACGGGAAAAGTCTTAAACTGGGGCTAAAGGTCATTAGCAAGGACAATAAGCCTGGAATTTGGAGGAATTCATACTCCACTGAAGAATTCCTAGGTCACTCATGAGAATAACAGATTGCTTACTCACCAGAGAATACTAAAACCAAGCCGTCCCTGGAGAGTAAGCAAATGATTAGAAGGGCAGATTTCAGGCAAGTGAAAGGGTGAGAACCCAGAATCTCCGCGAGAATGATCCTGAAATTACAGCTAATATAGGAAGCAACTTCCTTCTATCTCTGGAAATTGAGCTCTCAGAACCTGATAGTTTGCTCTTAAGAATATGAGCTCAATCACAAGAGATGTATGTTTCTAGCCTGCTGGAACAACTTATCTCTCATCTATGGATTTTAGCTGGAAGCTAAAGAGGTGAGTGGATTTGAGGAAGGGTGATGGTCTGACAAGGTATAAGAACTTTTCTTTGGAGAAATCAGAGAGCAGCAACTCCAAATTCTTTTTCTGTTATTTAACTCAACAGTCCTGCATTTTCCAGAATTATCCCCAAATATCCTGTAGTTGTACATCTTATCAATAAAGGTGATTAATATCCTCAAATACCATTTATTTGAGTTGATCATGGCTTGATATCCTGGGCCCAGGTGATCCTTCCACCTCAGCTTCCAGAGTAGCTGGGATACAGTCGCACACCACATCTTCCTAATTTAAAAAAAATATTTGTAGAGACAAGGTCTTGCTATGTTGCTTAGGCTAGTCTTGAACTCCTGGCCTCAAGTGATCCTCCCACCTCAGCCTCCCAAAGTGCTGGGATTACAGGCATGAATCACCACACCTGGCCTCAAATGTTATTTAATTTTGGGCAACCCCCTTGGTCCCCTCCCACTCTGGGAGCTTTTCTGTCCTCTCAATAAATCCTGCTTTTAAAAAAATGTCAATTAATTTTAATATCTTTGCAAAATATCTTTCTACCAATAAATGTAGTCATTGATTTCAAATTAATGATGGGATTGTATGTTCCAATTTCAGTTTGGAAAATATGGTCACTACATGAACTTCCTTTGGTCACCAAATTATGCCCAAAGAATTTTCCTCTACATTTGGTTACTCATTACCATTGAATTTACTAAGCTCTTCTATTGAAGTTATTCTTATCTAATATAATACTTAAAATTTCTACCCCTTGATTTTCTGTTGCCTTTCCTTCTTTAGCTATAATATGTTTCAAATGAGACACCAGTAAAATCTTCTTATTTTTTGTTTTTTTAGAGACAGCATCTTGCTATGTTGCTCAGGCTGGACTCCAACTCCCAGGCTCAAGCAATCCTCCTGCCTCAGCCTCCTGAGTAGCTGGGACTCCAGGCACATGTCCCTGTGCCAGGTGCAGAATCTTTTTTTTAAAGTGAAACAAACAAGTGGTCATAGCAATGGAAAAAAGTAACATTAAAAATAAACACACAGCTGGTCATGGTGGCTCACGCCTGTAAGCTCAGCACTCTGGGAGGCGGAGGAGAGAGGATTGCCTGAGTCCAGGGGTTTGAGACCAACCCGGGCAATGTGGCGAGACCGCGTCTCTACAATAAATTAAAAAATTAGTCTGGGGCAGTCTCTTTCAGGTGCCCTCCTGCTGTGGGAGCTTTTCTGTCTTCTTAATAAATCCTACTTTCTAAACAAACACAAAAAATAATTAGAAAAAAAATGAGTCCTGCATGGTGGCACACACCTGTGGTTCCAGCTACTTGGAAGGCTAAGGCGAAAGGATTGCCTGAGCCTAGCAGATTGAGGCTGCAGTGGCCGTGAGTGTGCCATTGCACTCCTGCCTGGGCGACAGGGTGGAACTCTGACTCAAAAAAACAAAACAAAAACACACACACGTATAACCAAATTCTGCTGCTTTCAGTTTGATGTGATTTTTAAAAAATACTAAATATTTTATTGAATGCTGCCGTCAGTGTATATAAAATGATTACCCTTGTGAAATAGAAAAATTTATGAAAATTTGAGAGGTAGATGTTGAGGACTGAAAAAGTCGACGTTTGTATATTATGGCACATGTGTTATGGAGATAAGCTTTTGAACAGACTTCAAATTTAGCTCTCTTGAATATTCATTAGCTCACAAGAAGTGGCCTGGGAAATCTTTGAATAATTTCGCTACAGAAGGGAACAACAGACTTTCTGGGGGCTGAAGGGATTTGTACTTGAAGATACCAGTCATCAGGAGGTCACATTGAGCGTTCTGCACACAGAGTTGTTTCAAGTCCGTAGTTGCCTGGGAAACTTTATGTGGTTGAGTCTAACCTCTAGCCAGAGCTGTTGAAGTACTTTCTTTCTAGTGGTGACGCTGGAGTTGTGGCAACTTAAGAGCCAGGCTGATCAGTGGGTCACAGATTGGCAGGGCCACATGGTGGGGCAGCATGTGGCCTTGAAGAGAGAATTTTTAAAAACACTCGGGGATGATAAACACACGCCTCCTGTCCCCTCTGTCCCCATACCAATGGAAGTTCACAAACAGATTTTCACAGTCTTCTTCTGAACTGGGTCGAGGCTTCAGAATCCTTCTCAACACAGTACTCTCAAAGCCACTAACGATTGACTGGAGTTAACACTTGAGTTCTAAAAGCACTTGCCATCTTGGCTTTAGATGAAGAACATTTCACTTTTGTTGATAATTTTGGAGGATATATGTGACTTTATTTAGAAATGGAATCATTTTATATTTTTGCTTGGCACAATTATGAACGTATAGGCAAGACATACCCAGCTGTCCCATTTGTAGGTTGTTTAAAACCCATAACCTATGAAGACAGCAGTGGGAATAGGAGGGGAAGGAGATAGAAAGGAGCCAGAGGACGTTTACCTGTTTCTCTCAGCACAAAAGCAGGAAGCAAATCTCACCGAGTATGATGCTTCTGGCTTCAGCTTGCTTCTTCATTGTGTATTAAGCGGTGCCACTTCTTGATTTTTAAGTTTAGTTCCGTCATTTGTAGAATGAAATTGTTTTCAAAATTAAATATGGTAACTTAGTGCATACTAAACCCTCCGTAAGGGTTAGCTTTGATTAGCAGAGTGAGTTCTTTCTGTTCCTGGTGAAATGAAGAAAATCCTAGTCAACTGTAAATATTTTTAAGTAGGCTCCCTGGCAACTTTACTTTTTCTAATTAGACACCACCTGGATACGAGAGTGTGCTAATGTGATGCAGGTGGTACAAAAGGAAGTATACTAAGAACCAGAAACAACTGGCCCTTGGCCTGCTTGATCTTTAACAAATTGTTGAGCAGGTTATTGAGATTTTCTGGGTTCTTGTTGCTCACATGTAAACTTGTGATTCTGAGATATTGCTCTGTTAAACAGTATGATTTTCGAGGGAGATGGAAAAGTGAACAAGGAGTGAGCTAGTCCTTTATTACGGCAAAATACGTGTAACGATGTTAATTTCTACCACTTAAAAGTACACAATTCAGTGGCATTAAGTGTATTCACAATGTTGTGTCAATCCTACTATCTAGTTTCAGAAAATTTCAGTACTCCAAAAGGAAACTCTGAACTCAGTCAATATTCATTTCCCACTGACCCTTTCCCCACTTACTGGCAGCTGCCAATCTGCCTTCTCTTTCCAGGAAAGTTGTACATGAACGTTCATAGCAGCAATAGTCACGCTAGCCAGAAGGTAGAAGCAACCCAAATGTTCATCAACAGATGAATGGGTAGACCATATAGGGTACATCCGTGTAACGGAATATAACTCAGCCACAAAAAGAATGAAGGACTATTGCTGTTGGGCTTGAGGTGTCTTTTGGGGTGACAAAGTTGTTCTGCAATTGATTGTGGTGATGGTTGTACCACGTTGTGAATGTTAGGTTGAAATTCCACTGGGGCCCTCAGAATGTTAGGTCAGATAGGAGATCTGTGCTCTGGTGCCACACGAAGAATGCAAAGAGTTGCACAGAATTTAGACTGGAAACTATAGTTTATTTAAAAAGTAAATTAGAGAGAGAGAGAGAGATTGATTCACCTCCCCAATGTAGGAGAGGGGTCCAAAGCTTAGGAAAACAATGACTGTGATAGCTCAAAGAACCACGTGTACAGACCAGAGTTTGCAATGGCAAATGGCTGCTTGAGGTTGAATGCTTTTATAAACTTTCCCTTTGATGGGGGCAGGTTGTTAAGGTGATTGGTGGTGGTGGTCTGTTTCATGTCATCACGAAGGGCAGGTAAGCACAGGTACTGAAGTCAGGTGATGGACAGCAGGCAGATGGGTAGGTTAGTCACATCACTGCTGCCATGCTGATAGGGTCTGTGTCAATTAGGTCATGAAGGGCTGATTAGGTTAACTTGTTTGCAAAACAGGCCGTGGAGGGGGTTGTAAAACAATTGCCAATAGCTACCTCTGAGAAACCGGTTCTGTCCTTGGTTGGTGACTGGAGGGCAAGTTAAAGTGAATTGCTAGAAAAGCATAACAAAGCTAAGCAATGTTAGTTCCAGCTACTCAGAAGGCTGAGGCGTAAGGATCGCTGGAGCCCAGCAGGTCGAGGCTGCGGTGGCCGGGAGCGGCCACTGCACTCCAGTCTGGGCGACAGACAGCAGGTCGAGGCTGCGGTGGCCGGGAGCGGCCACTGCACTCCAGTCTGGGCGACAGAGTGAGACTCCAACTCAAAAAAGAAAAAAAAAAAAAAAAAAAAAAGGCTGCTCTTTGGTCAATTCCATCTTGGCGTCTCAGTGAATATACTAAAAACCCTTTCTCTTTAAATGGTAGAATTTTATGGCACATGAATTATAACCCAATAAAGCAGTTTAAAAAGAAAAAAAATAAGTAAAGTACTGCCACGTGTTGCAACACAAATGAAGCTTGAAAACATTGAACTGCTCTGTTTCTGGTTTTAGAGGGTGAAGGGATCAGCAGGGCTGGGGTGGCATATCACACAAGGGCCCACAGGCCTGGGTCCTGGGTTTCTTCTCTACTCTTGAGTGCTAATGAGGCAATCTACTTATCACCATTCAGGGTGTCTGATATTCCAACAGAAAAACCTTAAGAAGCAACTTACTACTGCATAGGTTTATTTTAAGAGTTCAGGCTGGGCTCGGTGGTTCAACCTGTAATCCCGGCACTTTGGGAAGCTGAGGTGAATGGATTGCCTGAGCCTGAGGGTTCGAGACCAGCTCAGGCACCTTGGTGAGATCTTGTCTCTTCAATAAAATCAAAAAATGAGCCGGATGTGGTAGTGCTCCCCTGTAGTTCCCGCTACTTGGAAGACTGAGGCGGAAGGATCCCTGGAGCCCGGTGGGCAATGCTGGTGTGGCCGTGAGTGTGCCACTGCACTCAAGCCTGGGCAACAGAGTGAGACTTCAACTCACGAAAAAAAAAAAAGAGAGAGAAAGAGAGAGTTCAAATTGTTTTTCAAATTGTTTTAAACATTTCTAAAAGCAGGCAGTAGTTTAGGAGTTAGAGGGAATTGGGAAGCATCCCTCATGAAGGATGATCACCCCTTCTTCAGTTTTATGACTCACTTTCCCTTGCTGTCTCTCCTCCTTTCCTGTTCCCCAGCCTGCCCTCTCCTCCTGGGCTCTTCTCCTTTCTTTGAACTTGCCCTGTGATCTCCTGCCTTTACTCAAGTACACCTTGTGGTACCCAGCCCAATGTCTGGTATAGAGTAGGTACTCAATAAATGCCAGTTGAATGAATGAAAGAATGGTGAGTGAACAGGTGTGTGTGCTGCTACTGGAAGTCAATGGAACAAACAGATACTAAAACAGGTCCCCTCTCCCAAACTGCACTTTCCCCAAACTCCAAAACTTCAGATGCCTCATCTAGAGTGACTCTCTTTGTGCATGTGGCGAAGCTGTCTGAACTTTTCTGTCAGTGTTTACCCTACTCCTTGTTCTGTTTTGGGCCACCTGGTGGTAAAGACCTTATTCTCTCTCATCTTCATACTGTCTATGGCTCTTGGGAGAGATATCTTCACGATAGACCCCATAATATTCATTTTACAGAATTACTTAGGGGATCTCCCCTTTCAGGCCTTGAAAATACCCTTGTGGTGCTTGCTGAGATGTGCCCAGGCAAACCTATCCCTGCCCTGGACTGTCATAGCACTTTTTATATTCTTCTAAGGCAGCCAGAGATTTTTGGCTTAATGTTTTCCTGAGGTATTATTGTGAAGGCCTTTAAGGCAGGGATGCCTTGATATCTGTTTATTGATTGAACAAATAAATAAACAAAATGTATTAATGCTAATTTTGCTTTAATGAAGACATGACAGACTCCATCAATGATAAAAGGATTTGATAATGAAATAAATTATGGAAATGAACTCTGAAGCAATGCCCTTTATCTCGTTTGGGAAATCGGAATTTTAAAATGTAGTTCAGTATTTCTATTTTTATAAAAGTGATTCTACCTTTATCACAATTATGTGAACATGTAACTTCTTTTTTTTTTTTTTGAGTTGGAGTCTCACTCTGTCGCCCAGACTGGAGTGCAGTGGCCGCTCCCGACCACCACAGCCTCGACCTGCTGGGCTCCGGCGATCCTTCCGCCTCAGCCTTCCAAGTAGCTGGAACTACAGGCGCGCACTACCACACCCAGCTAGTTTTTGATTTATTGTAGAGATGAGGTCTCACCAAGTTGCCCAGGCGGGTGTCGAACCCGTGGGCTCAGGCAATCCACTCACTTCAGCCTCCCAAGGCGCGGGATTACAGGCTGAGCCACCGAGCCCAGCTACATGTAACTTCTACATGCACAAGTCATGTTATGGAAAATACCAAGCTGGGTACGGTGGGTCACGCCTGTAGTCCCAGCAATATGGGAAGCAGAGGTGAGAGGATTGTTTGAGTCCAAGCGTTCTCATTCATCTTCATACTTTCTATCGCCCTCAGAAGCATGATCTTCCCAACGATAGACCCCATAATAGACCGATAATAGACCGAATGATAGAGTAGCCCGGGCAACTTGGCGAGACCTCATCTCTACAATAAATCAAAAAATTTGCCGAGTGTGGGGGCACGCGCCTGTAGTTCCAGCTACTTGGAAGGCTGAGGTGGTAGGATGGCCTGATTCTGGCAGGTTGAGGCTCTGGTGGCCATGAGTGTGCCACTGCATGACTCAAAAAAGAAAAGAAAATATACCATTCCACTCTGCCCTCTACCAGATTTCTCTTCTCAGTGGCAAACACTTCCAATTCTTTTAGTTGATTTTAAAATTTGCCTCGATATTTCTAAATTCCATACTTTTCTTGCTGTTTCTGATTTTATTTGGTATTATGTCTCTCTTCACAGAAGATGAAGATTGAGCTTTCTTTTATACTACTCTCGCCATACTTGTGTATACTTTACAATCCTTTATTCTCAACATTGTCATATTATAGTTTTGATTACATTTGTGTTCAGTGTTTCTATTATCATGATTACCTACATGTAAATGCTAGTTCTTTTTTTTTCTTTTTTTGAATCTTAATCCATTGCCCAGACTGGAGTGCAGTGGCACGTTCATGGCCACCCCAGCCTCGACCTGTTGGGCTCAGGCGATCCTTCCCCCTCAGCCTTCCAAGTAGCTGGACCCACAGGCATGCGCCACCACGCCTGGCTAATTTTTTATTTATTGTCGAGATGAGGTCTCGCTAAGTTGCCCAGGCTGGTCTCGAACCCGTGGGCTCAGGCGATCCACTCGTCTCGGCCTCCCAAAGTGCTGGGATTACAGGCTGAGCCACCGAGTCCGGCCATTAAGTAATTCTCACTTTCCCCTTCTGTATTCTTTAATTTTCTCTGAAGAAAATAATTGTCTTGTTTTGTTTGCTTCATTTTCTTTGTCCTTATCAATGATTCAACTCCAAGGCCAGTCATCTGTCTAAATTTCATGGTATGGGAAATTAATAACCTGAACGTCTGGAAGTCAGTGGCACAAGGAACAATGACGACACGAGGGCATGAACCGCACTCTGAAAGCCTTCAGACAGATCAGCTCTTCTTCCATTTGTATCTTGAAGTGATCTCCCGCAGAGCCTTTGGGGCTGAGTCCATCTGGCCTGCTTGGCTTGTGTGCTAGGTCAGCACTGCCATCCTGGGTCTCCCTTCTTCATCTTCTCACCGATTCCTTCCACTGCTCTTCAGTGTGAGATCTGTTTCCTGTATTCCGTTCCTTCCCTTTTCCTGTGTTACGCCCTCATTTCTGTGGTGTGTATCCTCCAGTAGTTTTCAGAGAAAGGATGCATGCAAGGTAAAATTTTTGAGAGCTTGTTTGTCTGAAAAAGTCATTCTTGGCCTTCTGACTTAATCTGTAGTTTGGCTGTAGGTGGAATTCTAGGTGGGAAATATTTTTCCTTCAAAGTTTGGAGGAATTGCTCCATTATCATCTTGCTTCAGGTGTAGTCAGAAGTCATTCAGGCTGGGCTCGGTGGCTCAGCCTGTAATCCTGTGCTTGGGAGGCTGAGGTGAGTGGATTGCCTAAGCCTGCAGGTTCGAGACCCGCCTGGGCAACTTGGTGAGGCCTCATCTCTACAATAAATCAAAAAATCAGCCGGACGTGGTAGCGCATGCCTGTAATTCCAGCTACTCAGAAGGCTGAGGCGGAAGAATCGCCAGAGCCCAGCAGGTCGAGGCTGTGGTAGCTGGGAGCGGCCACTGCACTCCAGTCTGGGCGACAGTGAGACTCCAACTCAAAAAAACAAAAACAAAAACAACAACAAAAAAAACAACTAAGGGTGCCTGAATGAGAAATATTTGTGTACCTAACCCTTAAATGTACCCCTCAATATCACAATAAAAAAAAAAAAAAAAAGAAGTCATTCAGATTCCTGATTCATTACATGGGGTTTGTTTTTCTCTCAGAAAGCTTTTTTCCTTTGGTAATGAGCAGAAATCTGAAGATTT
>CAUYQG010023678.1:0-12742 GCA_963574415.1 Tarsius wallacei | reverse complement strand
TGGTGGAGGCTTTGTCGAAGATGAGTTGGTTGAGGAATTGAGGTTTTGCTTCTGGAATCTCGATTCTATTCCATTGGTCTATATGCCTGTTCCTGTACCAATACCAAGCTGTTTTGATTATTGTAGCTCTATAGTAGAGTTGTGGGAAATGATGGGGGGTGGGAGGGATAGGGGAAGCAATTAATGGCAGTAAATACCTATCTGGGGCTGGGGGGACACTTCTTACAAACAAGGGTGCCTGAACGAGACATATTTGTGTACCTAACCCTTAAATGTACCCCTCAATATCACAATAAAAAAAATAATAATAATTAAAAAAAAAAAGAAATGCAACTGTCTTTTGCATGTTGATTTTGCAACCTGAGACTTTAGTAAAGTCATTTATTAGTGGGAGGAAGTTTTTGACAGACTCCTTAGGGTTTTCTAGGTATATAATAATATTGTTTGCAGAGTGATAGATTAACTTCCTTTTCTCCTATTTGGACACCACTGATTTCCTTCCCTTGACTGATTGCTCTGGCTAGGGCTTCCAGCACTATGTTGAATAGGAGTGAGAGTGAGCACCCTTGCCTTGTTTCACTTCTTAGGGGGAATGTTTCCAGCTACTACTCATTGAGCAAAATGTTGGCTGCAGGTTTACCATAGATTGCTCTAACTGTTTTGAGGAATACTCCTGCTATGCCTAGGTGTTTGAGGATTTTTTATCAAGAAAGGATGCTGGATTTTGTCAAATGCTTTTTGTGCATCTAATGAGATCATCATGTGGTTCAGGTTTTACATCCATTAATGTGCTGAATTACATTTATGGTCTTTTAAATATTGAACCAGTCCTGTATCCTGGGAATGAAGCCCACCTGGTCATGGTGGATGATCTTTGAGATATGTTGTTGGACCCTAGTTGCTAGAATCTTGTTGAGAATTTTTGTGTCTATATTCATCAAGGAGATTGGTTTGTTCAGAGTTGCAATTTTTTTGGTTTCAACCTTGGGAGGTGGTCCTCCATTTTCTTTAGATTTTCTAGTTTAATTGCATACAGAAGTTCATAATTATCTCTGATAATCTTTTGAATTTCTTCAGGGTCAGTTGTGACCTGACCTTTTTCATTTCTAATTGTGTTTATTTGGATTTTCTCTTTTTTGTTTTTGAGTTGGAGTCTCAATCTGTCACCCAGGCTGGAGTGTAGTGGCACACTCACGGCCACCCCAGCGTCGCTCTGCTGGGCTTAGGCGATCCTTCCACCTCAGCCTTCCAAGTAGCTGGAACTACAGGCATGCATTACCATACCCAGCTAATTTTTTTTAAAAATTATTGTAGAGATGAGGGCTCGCCAAGTTGCCCAGGTTGGTCTCGAACCCGTGGGCTCAGGCAATCCACTCACCTTGGCTTCCCAAATTGCTGGGATTACAGGTTGAGCCACCAAGCCAGACTGACTTTCTTTTTTTATCATTTAGTCAATCTAGTCAGGGATCTGTCAATCTTATCTGTCCCTTCAAAGAACCAGTTTTCTTTCTCGTCAATCCATTCTATGATAGTTTTATCTTCTATATCCAGCTACTGTGACCTTATCTTAGTGATCTGACTTTTTCTACTGAAATTAGGATTTAGATGATCTTGCCTTTCCAGGTTGCTTAGGTATAACATTAGGCTGTTGACTTGTGATCCTTCTATCTTCTTGATGCATGTGTGCATGTTATGAATTTTTCTCTCAATACTGCATTCATGGCATCCCAGAGATTTTTATAAGATTTGTCTTTGTTTTTGTTTGTTTCCACAAATCAAATCCAAAGCTAGCAGAACAAAAGAAATAAGGAAGATCAGAGCAGAACTAAATTAAACTGAAATTTAAAAAATACAAAGTATTAATGAAACAAATCTGATTCTTTGAAAAAGTAAATAAAATTGATAAGCCACTAGCTATATTAATTAAAATATGATGAGAGAAGACTCAAATTAGTTCAATCAGAATTGAAAATGGAGACATTACAATGATATGAATGAAATTCAAAAGATCAACCAAGACTATTATATTGCTATTTTAAGTTTCACTTAAAAGTTCAAAACTCAATTTAAAATTGTTTTTGCAGTGATAATGTAACTAAAATATTTTGGGTAGAATACAATATGTCATAAAAACTGCCATAATCAAATTAAGAAATTTACAAAATAGAAATCTATTTGGGATTTTTGATGGTACACATTAACTTGTCAAAATTTGATGAATATTTTTAGGTATACACACTTTATGTAATAACTACAAAATGCCTGTGGCAAAATTGACATTGAGTACAGCTACATACTTCATCATGGCAATGAGTTTCTTTCTCTTTGCTGGCCAGCATCATTCTGACTTTAGAAATATTTGAGTTTTTGAAGAACCACTTTGTCATATATAGAGATATAAGCAAGGATGACATATATATGACATATATGTAGCCTACCATGGTATCAAACTTATAAATAATGACTTCCCCAAATATAACTGCATTTCGCTGAAAATCAATGAGAAATCTCGGATCAAATATTTAGAAAGTGGAACACCGAATGCCCTGATTTTCTGGACAATTGCAATTATTGAAAATAAAGCTAATAAGCAGAAAGAATTAGACGTTTATCTTCATAAAGGCAAAGAAATAAATGAACGAGTTAAATGATAAAAGTTCATACAGTATATACAATTCAGTTTGAAACTCTAAAATTGCTTTTGGAATAAGCTGATTTTGATGGAACTCCCATTTCTCGTTGACTAATTTAGATTCTGTATAAGAATAGAAGAAGCTTGAGAAGGCCTATGATTTTGCAAGATCTAAATTTGGCAAACCATCTAAAACAATTATAAATAGCAATGGCTTACTTGATCAGTTTTTCATGTAAAATATTTTTCAAAGACAAATTTTTTTGACTGCAGGTAAAAAAATATGCTGGTGAATTACTTATGATGAACAACATACTTATTTAAACACAAAATATTAGAACTAAGAATATTCTCCATTTGGTAGAATTTGCTTTAAGCTTATCAGTTGCCCCAGCAACTGATAACAATTTCAAATTTATTCACATTATATTTGGTTTTGAAGAAGATTGTGGAGAAACTAAATAATAAGACCATTGAAATACAGTATTAGAAAAATGCCAATGACATAGTTTTGCGACAGATGCAACTCTCTTAACTGATCAAAAGTACATGCGTTTGTACCAATAATATTTACACTGCTTATGTTATTTTAAAATATTCTGATAGTCAATATTTAAGTGATTTTCCCCTTTATTGTATATTTGTATGTTATATTTACTTTCTAAGTAGAATTTTACAGTAAAAGTATTTTTAAAATAAAATATTTTTTGTTCTACCAGTATAATAAAGCAAAACTTTCAGCACATATATTATTTCAAATATTAGTTTAATTATTTTAGAGATTTTTGTTTATTCTTAGAGCTGTTTTAGTTTGGATAATCAATAATGTGATCTTTCCAACTAATTGTGATAAATAAAAGGGAAATGAAGTTAAAGAGGAAGGCTTGAGTTCAATTATGAAGGACACTAAAGGTGAGAGTAAGAAGTTTGGATTTTATGGGAAAGGCAGACCAGGAAAAAGTTATTTTTTGTCATAATTTGATGTGCAGAAAATTGAGCTAAAATTGAGTTTACCTTTTGCCCTGAATATTCTATTTATAAAATATGGTTCTATTTTGAATATGAAAATATTAACAGAAACCATGATGTTATTCCAAATTCTTCAAAACTTTTAATTAATGAGAAGTTTAGTAACAATAAGCTTTTTCTGAAAGCTTACAGTTCCTTACTAGTTTAGTTTATCACAGTGTTGAACTGCCAGCATCTTATTAGTTAAGTCTCATACAATGGCTAAGCAGTCTAGCAAAGATCTTCCATAGACTTATCCAAAATGTTGTACTCAGACCTAAATTCAGTTCACCATTCTCCCTTCTTTTCCTGTGTGTTTCATTGGACTTAAGGTGTTTGAATTTTTTTTCTTTATAGTCTCAGCATAATCCTTCTCACTCAAGTGTTTGCCTATTTATATTCAGTTTAGAATGGCCTGGACATAAATGTGACATCCAGTCTCATTCAGTAATTCTTCAGTCAGCCTTTTGACTTAATTTTGGTTCAATTCACCCATAAGAAATGATCAACATTTGAGCCGGAAATCAACAATTTTGCATAAGTGAATTTCAACCTACTTCTTGTCCTATTTTTTCCCTTTCTTGCCACTAATAATATGCGTTGCCAATATCTTTTTTCTTGCTTGTTCTTCTAAGTATAGTATCCTATAGTATCCTTTAATGCAAGTAATTTTAATGACTTTATTATCCTAGGTTTTTCTTACTTGACCCCATGTTAAATTACATTGTTAATATGTTATATCATTGAGCATTGTGTACATGCTATATTATTTTCTATGAGCTTTGCAATTATTAATTTATTGACTTCTTCATAATACATTATGAAGTAGATGTGAGTATTATTTTATGAATGAGGAAATGGTTACCAATTGCTTAATCAAGTCCCCTAAAGTCACCCAGGAATTGTCTACATCAGAGTTTGAGGCTAGACGCTCCTAGTTATTATACTATACTGCTTTTTACATTTAATGAAGGTGAAGAATGAATGAGATAAAAGGAAATGGGCATTAACAACATGTAGGAGAAAATGGGGCAGCAGCAATAATCCCAGTGAAAGAGCTAATGATCAGTTATTAGATTTAAACAGGGGTATGTGAAATTTAGACTATTTTGTGGCAAAAAATAAATATCCTAGAGAAGTTTCAATATGATGCAGAACTTTGGGGACCAAGTTTCTGAAGTACATGGTGCAGGTTTTAGACACACAATGTGGGAAAAAGCCCAAACCCAAGATAGATATTTTGAAAGCTAGGAAGAAAAGAGTGGGATCAGGTCAAGTTCCTAAGCAACAGTACTAAGAAAAAGAAGAAAAGAGAATAGAGAATATGCACCATTCAGTAATCCCAGGTACCTATCAGGGGCCTACTTGCTCAGGATACCAATGATCTGAGGGACAAGACTTGAGGGAAGCTATGAAATAAAGGCCCATATAGGTGGAACACAGATAGATGGCGTGACTTCCTCACAGAGACATTCTGAAGGAACTACCACTTATTATTTATGTTTGATGTTTGTTGGTACAGCAAGCAATTTCTACATTGTTGTTGCTGATTGTATGCTCATCATAATCAGTTGGAATAAGGCTCTGATTGTTATAATTATAACAATACTAAGAGCATTTTATCACACACTGAAAACAGTCATATTCAAAACATCTCAATATTTTGTTAATATAACATAATGTAAAATTTCAAAAACCCCAGTAAATACTCCTAATAAGTAATTATGTATATTTATCACGTATGCTAAAAAAAGATTTAACAATAATACTGACTTTTTGAATATAGATTCTTCAGTAGGGTAAATTAATATGCATGATAATTAATTGTGTAAGAATTTTATTTCTGGTCTTATAGAATATAAACCAATTGTAATCTCTTTGAACATATTTTCAGCTCATATATAATAGAACAAATGAAAGAAAATGATATAAAGGATACTCAAAATAAAGAAATTTTAAAAATAATCCAATTATATTGAAAGAATTTGCTTTTAAAAAAATATTCCACTTTTAGCCAGTAAGAGTTTTAAATCTTGGCAACAATAGCTATAATGCACCAAATAATACTAATGGGGGCATGTTTGCTATTTGGGCAAGATCAAGAGAAGACAAATTCTCTGAGTATATAAGGTTCTAAGTTCTTTGGAAATCTTGGGTGTTTTTGCAAGCAAAGTGTACTCATTGATTAAAAATCACATATTTACCCATTGTCTAAGACAAGTAATATACACAATATTTGTGTTAAAGAAGGCTGCTTTGATACTTTTACATGCAGTGTATTGTATAAGATATGTAATAGAAAGAATGTCCATGATTAGGTCACAAATACTATTACAGTTTATAATGACATATTATTGTAATTTGAATTTTAATTTTGTGGGGCCTAGTGATATATCCTGGCAGGAGACTGCCACCTTTAGAACACACTATATAGACAGGAATATGTTTTCTTCAGGTGAAGTGCACTAATAAAAAATAAATCTCTGTCCCTGGAAAATAATATAGAGATACCATTTTTCACCTACCAAATAGCAGAGACTAAAACTCTTAATGATACCCAGTATTGGCAGGGATATACTGAGTAAAAATTCACTCATATGAAGTTGGCATGAACATAATTAGATTGATACAATTTGTTGGAGGGGCTTTTGTCAATAGATTAATCATTTAGAAATGTTTTGTCTACAAGTAATAAAAAGTTTGATTTAGAGTGACTTGAACAAATAAGATTTTTTTCTTACATTTTAAGTGATATGAAGTTAATTGCTCATCAGCAGGTCAATGATAAATAGCACCAGCTCTCCTGTGTTACATTAGTTGCTCCTCATACCTGACAGATGCTTCTCATCGGTTCCAGACAGCTGTTGGTGATTCAGACATCTTCTCTGTTACCAGAGAAATGGAGAAAGGGAGAATGGCTCTGTCAGCTTTGAGGAAAACAAAGATCGCTAGGCATTTTTCTAAAAAAAACCTTTTGCTTATGTTTCAATGGCCGGAAAGGGTCCTACATCTATTCCTAAACCTAGGGGAGATTAGAAAAGCAAGTATTTGATTTGCTTTATTGGGAGGTGACAAAGGAATGTTGAGGATAGCTTTGCAATTGCCAATTAACAGAGCCTACCAAATTATAAAAATTATTTTAAGAACTACATTCCCTTTGATTACACAGTTTCACATTCATGAATATATCCTTTTGATATATTTTCAAAGCTATTATCCAAAATGTTCAATGAACATTTGTTTCTGGTGATTTGGAAATTTAGAAATTCTCAACTTGGAAGACAATAGGTAATAACTCTTTCAAGGCATACTGTTGATCCTCCAATATACACACTCAGCAACACACCATAAAAACTTAAATTGTTCCCCCTCACTCTTGCGGTAGATGGGCTTTCCTTTCAATCCAAGGGAAGAGGGCTCAAAAAGTTCTGCTTGTAATGATAGGGGTGGAAGTCAAATTATTAAAGAGCAAGGTCACACTTCATAACAGAAGGCTTGCTGAGCTGTGGAAATTTGTAGGCTTATCTTAGTTCTTGTAGGAAAAAATTTGAAGAATTAGTAACTCTAAACTTGTGGTGTTTGGGGTTTAGGGTGAAGGGTGTCACAACTGTCTCCTTTATGCCTAAAGAATTCAGAAATCTGTAATTTGACCGTTTATAGGGAAATATTACAATCCTTTCTCCTTGATTTCAATGGAAAGAGCATTAAGCCAGATCTTCATTGTCCAGTATGGTAGCTGGTAGCCATATGCCTCTAGTGAACATTTAAAAAATGTGGTTAGTCCTAATAAAAATATGTTGAAAGTGTCAAATACACAACAGATATTGAAGATTTAGTATAAAACCAGATTAATATACATTATCAATATGTATATGCTGATTACATGATGAAATGGTAATTTCTGGAACAGTAGGTTAAATAAAAATATATTACTAAAATAAATCCTGTTTCCTTTTCCTTAAATTGATTACTAGACCATTTAAAATTGCATAAGTGGCTAGTATTTGAGATTCATATTGTATGTATATTGACAATGATGAGCTAGACTGAAGTTTTGTTTTTCTCTTCATTTCTCTCATTTCTTTACTTGAAGAGAGGACAGTTTATCTGATGAGTCTGCAAAAGTTTCTGACTACACTGACTACTCTTTTTTCATTCTTTGATAACCAGCCTGCCCACAAGAAGTTTGTCTTATCATATGCTTTTCTACCGAGGACTAAGGAATTCACTTCTGGGGGAGAGAGTACTGCAGTTTTCCTGCTGTGCCTATGACTAGGTAGAAATTCTGTTTAATTTGGGGTTTTGTTGTATTAGTATTACTGGCACAACTCTAAGCTATTTCCTGCAAACAAGTTTTTATCAACAAAAATAAGAATACTTCATCTCTGTCTTCATCTTTTTGACTCCTACATATATCTCAGTTTGATTTGATTTTGGATGGGGAAATAATTACTTCTTGTTAGGGCTTCTTATAACCTAACAGCTGGCAACAAGCAAAGATAGCAGAGGAAAAGTCTGCACTCCCAGTAATCAGCACATCATAGATATGTGAGTTTGCTGTCAATTAATTGATTGCTGTGGAAAATAACTCAGTTTGAACCATCTCAACCTAGTGTAAAAAAAAGGGATAGATTTTGGGGACAAGAGGATTCCAGTGACAAGTGGGTGTTCAGTGTACTACCAAAGATTGTCTATGTAAAGCCAGAAGATAGGGGTTGAAAGGGTGAAGCATCATAAGAGGTAATCCAGAGAATGAAGTACTCCTGTCATGGAATTGTGTGAATTAGAGATGCCTGTGAAGGTCTTCCAAACATTCCATATCTGGGTGCCTGCCTAATCAAGGACCCTGGTTGATGGATTACAACAGCACAAATCACCTGAGAGGTAGTTTCTCCTTTTATCCAACTCTTTCAGATTTTAGCATTTCAGACAACAAGCAATCTAAAAGAATCAGAGTGAGATGGGAATAAGAAGGAAGAAAAGTAAAAGAATTGACAGTTTCTCCTCACACCACTTGCTAGGTCATGGTCCAGGTCTTGAATTGATTGTGAAATTAAATTTTTTATTTAAATTCTATGAGATGTTTTATGTCTGAAAGCAAGTGGAATTGAATGAAGCAAGGAATTTGCCTGAGGTATCCTCAAGAGCAGAAATGGAACGGTTGTTAGAGCAGTAATTATTAAACTTTAGCATGCCTTAGAAGCACTTGGAAGGCTTAAGCTCTTGGAGGAACCACACATTGCTGGTCCCACTCCCTGCATTTCTGATTCTGTAGGTCTGTGGGGAAGCCCTCTAGAGTCTGAGAATTTACATTTTTAACTTTCCAGTTGATATTGATATTGTTGTTAATAGTCCAGGGACTGTACTTTGAGAATCACTGTTAAAATCAGTGGTAAAATAATAATAATAAAAAAACTCATTGTATCCACTAAGTTCAGCCCATTAAATAAGCCAGTTACATAGACAAAGATGTGTATATGAGAAATGTTTGTTGTGTATATAAGAAATGTTTTTTCTTATGGGCAAGAAAAAAACTTACCCATAAATATGGGATTTGATAAATTATGGTATATCCATAAAATGGAATATTATAAAATTATTACAATGATATAGAAATATATTTGATACATTTTCAAGTTATACAAAGAAAGTGGCCCAGCAATGAGCATAGTGTGATCACACCTTTGTAAATAAACACATGTTTGTATATGAATTAAAAATGTAAGAATATTTAAGGGTTCTGTGGAGGGGATCCAAGATAGCTACTGTGCAGCAGAAGACCAGTACCTCTCTCCATGAGTGAGGTAGAGAGTAGGGACCCAGACACCAACAGATGCAGGCACTCTAAGCAGTTTTGGATGGATGAAGCACCAAACATCCAGCAGAGGTCTCTTCGAAAACATAGACTAATAGCAGAGTGTCATGAGGCAGACAATGGAATCTGGTCACCCCATTCCCCATCATGCACCAGACTTGCATAGGAACTGATTCCCTACCCTATGTACAAGAGTGAGTGAGTAATCCTGACCTGTTCTGGGTTGGTTGCCTCCTCCTAGCTGCACATGAGTCATTGGTCCCATATGGGAGGAGTCTTGGTCAGGGCACAGTGATAGGTGACTGGAGCCTAAGTAGAATGAGGAACAAATCCACACTTGGACATCCCCTGAGTGTGTGTTTTCCACCAGTGGAGCCTTGTGGCCAGCTCCCAGGCCAGGGAGACTTGCCTACAGTTTATACTCAGTTGGCACCATCTGCCAGTGTCTGACAGCCAACTTCTCCCCCCAGATGAGGAAGGATATTCTGCGAGTCTTGTGCGACCACAGAGTGGACACCCCCATGGCAAGAGGCTCATTATTTTTCAAGTTCTGAGCATGGATTTGAACGGGGAGAGAGTAACATAAAAGATACCCCAAATCTTTCCTGGAAGGAAGGTTTCTGGGCTGCAAACTGCAAACAGACAGGAAGCTCATCCTGCCACTTATTCCCCACAGAGTACTTACAATAGGGGCTAAAAGCCAGCCTGGCTGAGCTAACCACAGGAAAATCCCTGTAACAGAAAAGGCTTTTTCAGGGTAGAGCATGGAGCAGAAGTAAATACTTCTCTCTCTCTCTCTCTCTCTCTTTCTCTCTCTCTCTCACTGAATGATCCATGTTGAATGACAGAAAATGCCCTAGAATGGAAAGACATTAACTAGCTTCAAAACCACAAAAGCAGACAAGAAAGATAAAGTGAGAATAGTTTTCCACAAATTAGGAAAAAAGTCAAAGAAACACAGAGAATCCCAAGTCTGAAAGCAACAGCATCCAAAAAAGCAGCTATCCATGCACAGTGGAAGCCCCCCAGAACAATTGTCCTGGATAAAAGTCACAGAACTCAGAGACTGGATAGCTAAAATTAATAAACAGAACCATGAGGAACTAGAAGTGAAACTCCCTGAAACTATACAGAAAGTAAAAGTGGAGTTGACCAATTTCAAAAAGGTCCTTTCTGAAATATTGGAAATGAAAAACTTTATTCTGGAGTTTAAAAACACAATAGCAAGCATAGGGAGCAGGATGAATCATGAAGAGAAAGAATTTCAGAGCTTGAAGACCAAAATGTGAAAGTAACCCAGTCTGTCAGAATCATAGAAAAAAGGCTCAAAAAGAATGAGCAAAGCCTCCAAGAGGTATGGGACTATGTCAAGAAGCTATATCTACACCTGATTGGTATCCCTAAAGCAGAAGGGGAAGCTGAGAACACCATGAAACAAGCATTCCCTGACATCATCCAAGAAAACTTCCCACATGACCGAATGCACCACTGAAGCGGCATAGAGTGGCAAACTAAAGAAGCATGGTACAACTTTCTGTTGCCTCCAGGAAACTCATCTCACTGTAAAGGACACCCACAGAATCAAAGTTAAAGACTGAAAAATAACCTTTCAGGAAAATGTAAAGCAGAAAAGAGCAGGGGTAGCTGTTTTGATATCAAACAAAGCAGACTTCAAGCCATCAAAAGTTAAAAAGGACATAGAAGGTCACTCCATGATGATAAAAGGCTCAATCCACCAACAAGAAATAAGCATCTTAAACATATATGCATCCAACATAGGGGCACCAGGTTTTATAATATAACTACTAAGTAAACAAAGAGAAGACACTGACAACACAATCATAGTTGGAGACCTCAATACCCCATTAACAGTTCCAGGCATATCAAAGCAAAAACAAACAAGGAGACCTGGATCCTTAACTCAATACTTGTTCAAATGAATTTAATAGACATCTACAGAACATTCCACCCAACAACTGCAGAGTATGCATTCTACTCATCAGCACATGAAACATACTCCAAGATTGATCACATTCTGAGACATGTTAATTGTGAACAAATTTGAAAAGGTTCAAATA
This sequence comes from Tarsius wallacei, assembly GCA_963574415.1. Taxonomy (NCBI): domain Eukaryota; kingdom Metazoa; phylum Chordata; class Mammalia; order Primates; family Tarsiidae; genus Tarsius; species Tarsius wallacei. The sequence continues at coordinate 1,209 of CAUYQG010023678.1, read as the reverse complement.
ATACCATGGATCTTCTCAGAACACAGTGGAATAAAAATAAACATTGCCACCTACAAGATTCTTCCCAAACACACAAAGACGTGGACACTAAGCAACACAATGCTGAGCAACTTCTGGATCAACACAGAAATCAAGACAGAAATAAAAAGATTCCTAGAAACAAACAAAATCTAAGACACATCTTATCAGATTCTCTGGAATGCCATGAAAACAGTGTTGAGAGGAAAATCCACAACACTGCAAACACACATCAGGAAAATAGAAAAATCACAAGTAAATAACCAAACAACAAACTTAGGGGAGCTGGAAAGGCAAGATCATCTAAATTCTAATTTCAGTAGGAAAATGCAGATCACTAAGATAAAGTCACAATTGCAAGATATAGAAGACAAAAATATCACAGAAAGGATAAGCAAGACAAAATGCTAGTTCTTTGAAAGGATAAATACAATTGAAGAACCCCTGGCCAGCTTGACTTTAAAAAAAGAGAGAAATCCAAGAAAACACAACTAGAAATGAAAAAGGAGAGATCACAACTGGCCCTGAAGAAATTCGAAAGATTATCAGAGATTACTATGAACTTCTGTGTGCAAATAAACTACCAAATCTAAAGAAAATGGAGGACTTTCCTGCATCACACAACCACCCAATGTTGAAACAAGAAGAAATCAAAACTCTAAGCAGACCAACAGCAATCCAGGAAATCAACTCAGTCAAAAGAAACCTCCCCACCAAAAAAAAAAAAAAAAAAAAAAAAGGAAAAGAGAAAAAGTCCTGGAACAGATGGCTTCCCAGTTGAATTCTACAAGACATACAAGGAGGAGATGATAACAATTTTTTTGAAAGTATTCCATGATCTTGCTATTGTGAACATATGCGATAAACATATGTGCGCAGGTATCTTTTTTATAGAGTGATTCGAATTCTTCAGGGTATATTCCCAGGAGGGGAATTGCAGGGTCATATGGAAGGTCGATTTTTAGAGCTTTTAGGAATTGCCACACTGATTTCCACAGAGGCTGTACTAGTTTACACTCCCATCAACAGTGTAGAAGTGTTTCCTTTTTGCCATATCCTCTCCAGCATCTGTTATTTTTTTAATTATTGATGATGGCCATTCTGACTGGAGTTAGGTGGTATCTCAGTATAGTTTCAATTTGCATCTCCTTGATGACTAGTGAGGTTGAACATTTCTTCACATATCTGTTG
>CAUYQG010023677.1:0-12314 GCA_963574415.1 Tarsius wallacei | reverse complement strand
CACAGCCACCCCAGCATTGACCTGCTGGGTGATCCTTCTTCCGTCTCAACCTTCTAAGTAGCCGGAACTACAGACATGTGCTACCATGCCTGACTAATTTTTGATTTCTTACAGAGGCGAGGTCTCACCGAGTTGCCTGGGCTGGTCTCAAACCTGTGAGCTCAGGCAATCCACTCGCCTCGGCCCCCAAAGTGCTGGGATTACTGAAGAACTAATTTTTTAATTGATTATCTTACGATTTTAATTCCAGTGTTTTCAAATCTTGTGGCGATTTGGAATATGTTGTTGTTGTTGTCGTTGTTATTATTATTATTTTGTTTTGGTTTTTTTTCTTGAGTTGGAGTCTCACTCTGTTGCCCAGACTGGAGTGCAGTGGCCGCTCCCAGCCACCGCAGCCTTGACCTGCTGGTCTCCGGCGATCCTTCCTCCTCAGCCTTCCAAGTAGCTGGAACTACAGGCGCGCGCTACCACGCCCGGCTAATTTTTTGATTTATTGTAGAGATGAGGTCTCGCCAAGTTTCCCAGGTGGGTCTCGAACCCGCGGGCTCCCAAAGCACAGGATTACAGGCTGAGCCACCGAGGCCGGCATTATTATTATTTTGAGTTGGAGTCTCACTCTGTCACCCAGGCTGGACTGCAGTGGCATGCTCATGGTCACCACAGCCTTGACCTGTGGGGTTCAGGTGATACTTTCGCCTCAGCCTTCCAAGTAGCTGGAACCACAGGCATGTGTCACCATGTCTAGCTGATTTTTTCAATTTATTGTAGAGACGAGGTCTTGCCATGTTGTTCAGGCTGGTCGCCTCCCAAAGTGCTGGGATTGCAGGCACGAGCCAGTGCATATCATCATCATCATTATTATTATTATTATTTGTTTATCATTATTACTATTATTCAGAGTCGGAGTCTCACTCTGTTGCCCAGGCTGGAGTGCAGTAATACTCTCACAGCCACTACAGCCTTAGCCTGCTGGGCTCAGGTGATCTTTCTGTTTCAGCCTTCCAAGTAGCTGGAACCACAGGCACACACCGCCTTGTCTGGCTCCTTTTTTGATTTTTTGTCAAGATGAGGTCTCACCAGGTTGCCCAGGCTGGTCTCAAACCCTTGCACTCGGACAATCAGCCCTCTCACCTCGGCCTTCCAAAGTGCTGGGACTACAGGCATGAGCCACCTTGACTGGCGAGTATTTATTTTTTAAGATAACAACTCCCTGACTACAGTAACTGCCAGCAAAGAATAGATAGTCTATTTAAAGAGATACAATACATACACAGAAAATATAGATAGTAACTGTAAGTAATCAGGAAGCATAGACAGTGTTACAAAACAGTTTTCTCAAGTTTAAATTTCATCAATTATGATATTATGAAGAGCATGTGTTTTTCTAATGCACATTTTTAGTTCTTTGGGGTTTGTGAGTCAATTACAGTTACATGTAGTCTTTGTGTGCATATGCTAGAAGGTTGGGAAGATCGCTGAACCATCAGCAAAGTATTATGGGATATAATCTGGGTTAACGACTTTTCCTCCATGTACTGTTTTTGAAAATATATTTTTAGCTTTGGCTGAATTCACAGAAGCAGATGAAGCAATGGCAGAGCTTGCGATTGCTGACAGTGTTTTCCTGTTCCTCACTGAATCCGTAGTGGTGTCCGAAAACTTTTATCAGGAGGAATTTTATATTCGTAGAATTCATAATCTCATCACAGATTTCCTTGCACTTATGCCAATGAAGGTAAGTATAATTTGGCATAAATAAATAGTGGAAGATATTTATAAAATAGTTTCTTTTTTTTTCCAAGAAGAGAATCAGAGTAGAATTTTATAAAATAATTTAAAACTAACTAGCTATGTGATTTGAAAACGAATAAAAATTTTTAATATTGACTAAAGTTAGATAGTAGTTGTGTTACATCTTGAGAATCAGTTTGTGACTCATGAAAATGAAATAAGCACCATTAAATGGGAATAAGTCTAAGAAGAAAAATGTGAAGAAGACAAATAAATAGGAGGTTTACCCTCTGCCAGCAAAGAATTTATAGTCTATTTAAAAAGATACAATGAGCTGGGCTCGGTGGCTCAGCCTGTAATCCCACGCCTTTGGGAGGCTGAGGTGAGTGGATTGCCTGAGCCCAACGGTTCGAGACCCGCCTGGGCAAGCGAGACCTCATCTCTACAATAAATCAAAAAAAAATCAGTCGGGCGTGGTAGCGCGCACCTGAAGTTCCAGCTACTTGGAAGGCTGGGGCAGAAGGATCGCCGGAGCCCAGCAGGTCGAGGCTGCGGTGGCCGGGAGCGGCCACTGCACTCCAGTCTGGGCGACAGAGTGAGACTCCAACTCAAAAAAAAAAAATGCATACACAGGAAAATATAGATAGTAACTGTAAGTAATCGAGAAGTATAGACAGTAAATTACAGTTGATTTCTTTAGGCTAAGGATAGCTCACTAAGGACTAGAATAGCAACCTTGAAGGACTTGAAAGGGATAGGCTAGCTTCAGAATGTGGGATTGGGAAGAAGCCTGGTAATCTTTTCATTTTATGTTATTTATTTATTTATTTATTTATTTTTTTGAGTTGGAGTCTCACTCTGTCACCCAGACTGGAGTGCAGTGACCGCTCCCGGCCACCGCAGCCTCAACCTGCTGGGCTCTGGCGATCCTTCCACCTTAGCCTTCCAAGTAGCTGGAACTACAGGCATGCGCTACCACGCCCGGCTAATTTTTTGATTTATTGTAGAGATGAAGTCTCACCAAGTTGCCCAGGCGGGTCTCGAACCTGTGGGCTCAAGGCAATTCACTCACCTTGGCCTCACAGAGCACAGGATTACAGGCTGAGCCACCAAGCCCGGCAGTATTTATTTTATTTATTAATTATTTGACTAGGAGTCTCACTCTGTCGCCCAGGCTGAGTGCAGTGGCTCGTTCACGACTACCCCAGCGTCGACTTGCTGGGCTCTGGAAATCCTTCTGCCTCAGCCTTCCAAGTAGCCAGAACTACAGGCTCACACTACCACACCGGGCTAATTTTTTTATTTATTGTAGAGACAAGGTCTCGCCAAGTTGCCTGGGCTGGTCTCAAACCCGTGGGCTTAGACAATCCACTTGCCTTGGTCTCCCAAAGTGCTGGGATTACAGACTGAGCCACCAAGCCTGGCCATCTTTTCATTTTATACTTGGAAAAATTAATACTTAAGACAGTTAAGGCTGAAAAGTTTAGGTCCAGGTGGAATTTTGTTTATGGAAAGATAATGATCATCTGGAAAGATGAAGTATGAGAGGAATTCAGATAGCAAATCCTAAATGGCTTGAATAAGGAAAATAGTGAATTTATTCATACAATTCTGGGATACTAGAGTTTTAAAAATAAATACAGGACTGTTTAGATCACTTGTTTCTTCAATAAGCTTTGTGTCTGTCAGAATTTGTCCATTTTATTCATATTATCAGATTGATTGGCATAAATCTATTCCTAATATTCCTATGTTCTGCTTTTTGTTTCTGTAGATCTGCATATAATGTTTTCTCTTTATTTCCTAATATTGGTCATTTGTGTTTTCTCCCTCTGTTCTTCATTAATCTGGCTAGAGGTTTATCTATCTTACTGATCTTTCCAGTGAATCAGCTTTTGGCTACACTGACTTTTAAATATTTTGTTTCACTGTAACTGATTTTTTTTTTTTTTGAGTTGGAGTCTCACTCTGTCGCCCAGACTGGAGTGCAGTGGCCACTCCCGGCCACCGCAGCCTCAACCTGCTGGGCTCCAGCGATCCTTCCGCCTCAGCCTTCCAAGTAGCTGGAACTACAGGCACGCGCTACCACACCCAGCTAATTTTTTTTCATTTTTTGTAGAGATGAGGTCTCGTCAAGTTGCCCAGGCGGGTCTCGAACCCACGGGCTCAGGCAATGCACTCATCTCAGCCTCCCAAAGGCGCGGGATTACAGGCTGAGCCACTGAGCCCGGCTGTAACTGATTTTTACTCTTTATTATTTTACTTGTTTTGCTTTGGGTTTTATTTGCTCTTTTCATTTTGTTTCTTTTTTTTTTTTTTTTTTTTTGAGTTGGAGTCTCCCTCTGTCACCCAGACTGGAGTGCAGTGGCATGATCACAGCCTCCACATCCTCAACCTGCTGGGCTCAGGTGATCCTTCTGCTTCAGCCTTCCATGTAGCTGGAACCACAGGTGCACACCACCACACTTGGCTAATTTCTTGATTTATTGTAGAGATGAGGTCTCGCCATGTTGCCCAGACTGGTCTCGAACCTATGGGCTCAGGCAATCCTCTTGCCTCTGCCTCCTAAAGTGCTGGAATTACAGGTGTGAGCCACCGTGCCTGGCCGATTTTTTTTTGTTTTAGGGGAAAGTAGTTTCTTATTTCTCTAGGCATTTATTTCATACAAATATTATAAGGTAGTGATTCTCAACTATGGCTATAGTCCTCTTCAGAGCATTTTGCTGTGAAAGAAAAAAAAACAAAACAAAATGAAAAGAGCAAATTAAACCCAAAGCAAAACAAGTAAAATAAATAAGCAGGATCAGTTTTGCTTGTTGCAATGACTAGTGTTGTTATGAATAGTTATTAGGTAGTTCTAGGGATGCTAAATCTCCTGCAAAGTTTGGGATAATGCAACCCAATGAAGAAATGTTACGCACAAATATCAGTAATGTTCCCTATTTCAAACACTATGGTTAGCTGCAGCTTCTTTTATTATTTGCCCATATATAATAAACTTACATATAAACTGTATCTAATTAACCTAATAGGTGAAACAGCTGAGGAATCGGGCAGATGAAGATGCTCGAATGATTCACATGAGTATGCAGATGGGTAATGAACCCCCAATTTCACTTAGGAGGGATCTGGAACACTTAATGCTCTTGGTAAGCCATCATGTTGGAAGCTTGTCATATCTCCCTCGCATTATTTTTCTCTAACTTTGGAGAATTTTAGGTCTAATACTTTATTTATTTATTTTGAGTTGGAGTCTAACTCTGTCGCCTAGGCTGGAGTGCTGTGGCATGCTCATGGCCACCTCAGCCTCGACCTGCTGGGCTCAGGTGATCCTTCTGCCTCAGCCTTCCAAGTAGCTGGAACTAAAGCCATGTGCCACCACGCCGGACTAATTTTTTTGTTTTTATTTATTGTAGAGATGAGGTCTTGCCAAGTTGCCCTGGCTGGGCTCAAACCCATGGGCTCAGGCAATTCTCTCACTCGGTCTCCCAAAGTGCTGGCGTTATAGGTGTGAGCCACCACACCAGGCCAATCTAATACTTTAAATTCACAAGAGATTTCAATACAAATGTACTTTTTAATTTAAAGTAATTTTTTAGTGATAGGCATTTTCCCACAGTGTTTATTTACTCTTTGCAGATTGGTGAGCTATATAAAAAGAATCCCTTTCATTTGGAGCTTGCTCTCGAATATTGGTGTCCTTCAGAGCCTCTTCAGACTCCAACTATTATGGGTTCTTACCTAGGGGTGGCTCATCAGCGACCTCCTCAACGCCAGGTGAGTCTTTAGGTTTTTCTTCTTTTATAATCTGGTATGGTAATTGGGAATCTTGAAAACATGAAAGTTGTTATTCTCTGATGTTATTGCTTTTAACACAAATGACCATAGTGTAACCTTTAGAAAGTTACGCTTTTCTCTTTTATTTAAGAAAATTTGAAACCCTTAAACTTAAGTTCTGATCATTTTGGAGCTATAGTCAACTCTTTATTAGATACTAGATATGTGAGACAGAAAGGCATCCAGTTTCTTTATGTATCACTTATTTGAGTTTTGTTAGTAAATTTGTCTTCTGTAGACATGACAATAACTAATATACATAATTCTTACTGAGTGGGGAAGATAGGAAAAGTACAAGTATTAAAGAAAAAGGTTTTAGCCTGGCATGATGGCTTCTACCTGTAATCCCAGCACTTTTTGGGAGGTGAAGGCGAGAGGATTGCCTGAACCCATGGGTTCAAGACCATCCTGGGCAACTTGGTGAGACCTCATCTCTGCAATAAATAAAAATTAAAAAAATTAAGCCGGGCTCGGTGGCTCAGCCTATAATCCCACGCCTTGCGAGGCTGAGGTGAGTGGATTGCCTGAGCCCACGGGTTTGTGACTCGCCTGGGCAACTTGGTGAGACCTCATCTCTACAATAAATCAAAAAGTTAGCCGGGCATGGTAGCGCGTGCCTGTAGTTCCAGCTCCTTGGAAGGCTGAGGCGGAAGGATCACCTAAGTGTGGCAGGTCAAGGCTATGGTGGCCTTGAGTGTGCCACTGCACTCTAACCTGGGTGACAGTGAGACTCCTAATCAAAAAAAATGAAAAGAAAAAGTTTTAGAAATGTTAATTGATAGCAAAATTCCTATGCATGTGTAGATAATGTAGACAAAGTTCATTTTATATCCTATATTAACTAAGTTTGATGTGTAGAAGCAAATAAAATTGATTTCCATATTAATATTCATTTTCTCCAGGTTTCTGTTCTAAAAACTTTCATGCTGCATATTTTTAATTTAATACCTTTTTTAAAAACTGTATTTCTTATGTTTATTGTTCCAGTTTCTTTCCCGCTTAAATGTTTTAGAAAAGAATTTAGGTTAAAGTTTTAAGTTAAAAAAATTTACATTATGAAAAATTTGAAAGATACAGAACAAATGTAAAGATACAGAAAAATCAAAACATCTTAATTTTACATGCCAAATTAACATCTTGCTATGTTTGTTTGCTTCATCTACTACTGTTCACTTATTATTTATGCATTTTGCTACTTTTATTTATTTATTTTTTAGTCAGAATCTCATTCTGTTGCCCAGGCTGGAGTACAGTGGTTCGCCATGGCCACCGCAGCCTCGACCTGCTGGGTTTAGGCAAGCCTTCTGCCTCTGCCTTCCAAGTAGCTGGAAATACAAGCACATGCCACCATGCCAGGCCTATTTTTTGATTTATGGTAGAGACGAGGTCTCACCAAGTTGCCCAGGCTAGTCTCATGCCTCTGCCCCTGGGTTCAGGCAATCCTCTCACCTTCGCCTCCCAAAGTTTCGGAATTATAGGCATGAGCACAGACAGCTCTAATTATTTTTATTTTAATATAAACTGCAGATAACATGACTCTTTTTTTTTTTTTTTTTCGGAGTTGAAATCTCACTCCGTCTCCCAGGCTGGAGTACAATGGCACGCTCACGGCCACCCCAGCGTCGACTTGCTGGGCTCCAGCGATCCTTCCGCATCAGCCTTCCAAGTAGCTGGAACTTCAGTCGTGCACTACCACGCCCAGCTAATTTGTTGATTTATTGTAGAGATGAGGTCTCATCATGTTGCCCAGGCTGGTCACGGACCTGGGGACTCAGGCCTTCCTCTCGCCTCGGTCTCCCAAAATGCTGGGATTATAGAGTTGAGCCACTGCATCTCGCCAGCAGCATGACATTTCACCCCAGTGTTTAAGAAAATATAGATCTCTTAAAAATAAGGATGTTAGCCGGGCTCAGTGACTCAGCCTGTAATCCCGTGCTTTGGGAGGCTGAGGTGAGTGGATTGCCTAAGCCCACGGGTTCCAGACCCGCCTGGGCAACTTGGTGAGACCTCATCTCTACAATAATTCAAAAAATTAGCTGGGCATGGTAGCACGTGCCTGTAGTTCCAGCTACTTGGAAGGCTGAGGCGGAAGGATTGCTGGAGCCCAGCAAGTCGAGGCTGCAGTTGCTAGGAGCAGCCACTGCACTCCAGTCTGAGCGACAGAGTGAGGCTCCAACTCGGATGTTTTCCTGTATGATCATAAAACCATTTATCAGATTTAATAATAATATCCAGAGATTGTAACATTTTCAGAAAAAAGAAAACTAAAAAGTGGGCATAGAGAACAGGAGTATAACTTAAACATGCAGACCTAAACATAAACATTTTTAGGTTACCACTGAAGATGATTTCAAGTTCCTAGGTCTTCATACTGATTCAGCTGGAACATAGAAACTCTGAAGTTCCAAATATACTTTCGAATTTGTTGGTTAATTTTGAATGAGTAAATTTCTTCAGCTGTTGTGCATACAAAGGGTGCCAAAAAAAAAATGTATATTCGTTTTAAGAACACTAATCTTGGGATGAAAACTTTCTGTGGCAAGCATGTACACTGTTCCAACACCATAGCAGTAGAAGCAGGACTTGATGTGTGAAACCTCCCAGATCTTCCCTTGTGCTCATCACTCACATACCATACATCTCAGACTTCTCACAAATGAATGTAGTTGTTAGATATGCCGGAGTTTCTGATGCACATACACACCCTCTTTGTTGTTGTACTTCCACAATTTTCTCAACTTTCAATTACCACTTCAAAGTGGTTTTGCATTCCTGGAACAACCATGCTTCTGCCATTTTCTTTGATTATCCTGCCTCTTGCATGGTGACTCTAGCATTCATTTGATTACCATATTTTGGGAAAAGGTCGTACTACACATGGCTACTATAATTCAGTTCAACTTCGAAAAGCAATACATAGATAGCATCTCTTAAGATGTGCATACTTTTTCTGGCACCCCTAATATTTAAAATATGAATAGTCTTGCATTTTTGTGAAATTTTGAAAAAATTGTTCATGTTCACAAAGATATTATTCCATAATTCTGTTAAATTGCTAATGACAAGCCTGAAAAAATAATTTTTCATCAGTAGAAAGTTAAATTTCTGTTTTGTGAGGGCTAAATCAGCACTTAATGAGTTTTATTTCATATGTAGTCTTTATTAGCTTGCCCATGGTGTTTTAAGGTTCATAATCATGTAAACTATTTGTTTTTCTTTATTTCAGGTTGTCTTGTCAAAGTTTGTTAGGCAAATGGGTGACCTGTTGCCTCCAACTATTTATATTCCTTATTTGAAAATGCTCCAGGGATTGGCCAATGGGCCCCAGTGTGCCCACTACTGTTTCAGTCTACTCAAAGTCAATGGTAGTAGTCATGGTAAGGAAAATCTAGAGGTTAAGTTTGTCATTATATTCTTGAGTCCAGTGTCTCACTACTTATTAGACAATATTGGTTATTTGTGCTAGGTTCTACCAGAAGTATAAGTAGTTTTTATAATAATAGGGGAAGGAAGCATACTGGCGGCTTTGTGCATAGTGATCCTTGGTTATGATTGGGGAACTTTACCATTTTTCTTTATAAAATATAGCTCAGTTAAACAAATCAGAGAAGACATAAGTTTTCAAGAGCACATCTGGTGCATGAAGCAAACTGTATATACCCTTGCCACATAAGTTTGATTTCTCTTAATTTATGTTCAAAAGTACTTGCTCTCTAAATTTCAGTACTTAAAAGTTTTTCTCTTGATTCATACAGCTTCCTCATTTAATTTTTAGATTTAGTTCTGGTTAAACCAAAAACACTGCAAAAGGGAACACAAATGAAACATCTGGTTTTTCTGTCGCCCAGGCTGACGTGCAGTTGCATGCTCATGGCCACCGCAGCCTCCACCCGCTGGGCTCAGGCGATCCTTCTGCTTCAGCCTTTCAAGTAGGTGGAACTACAGTCATCTGCCACCACACCCAGCTAATTTTTTGATTTAATGTAGAGATGAGGTTTGGCCATATTGCCCAGGCTGGTCTCAAACCCATGGGTTCAGGCAATCCTCTTGCCTCCACCTCCCAAAGTGCTGGGGTTACAGGCATGATCCACTGCGCCGGCTAATATTATTGCTATTTTCAATTTTACATGTGAATACACTGAGGTTTAGAGAAGTTAAGTAATTTACCAAGGTCACAAGTAATTGGGGAGCCATGATTCAAACTCAAGTTCAGCCTGACTCCAAAGCCAGTATTTTGCCTTTTTTTCAAGACCCAACTATTTTTTGTATCATGCTTCTGTTCCCAGTGCTTGGTATGTTACAGAGTAGTGTAATTTACAAATTTACAAAAAAAAGACTGTAGTTATTTGTTTAGGAATTCAAGCTCAACATTTGTCAATTCTGTGGGAGAAAGCAGCCCTGTACAGTTAGTTATTTGATGGCAGAGAGAACTCTCCTGGATATGAAGTAGGTAACTGACATCCAGAGTAATTTACCTTTTCATTTATATGAGCATCATCATCCCATTCTTGAGTAAAAATTAATTCATTGGAAGAATTAATCCAGAGTTCTACCTCATAGAGATTCTAGCCTATTTTCAACACATGCTTAATCCAAGACAGAGATTGCCTTTGTGCTAAGATAAAGGGAAACAAAGCTTATAGTTTTAAATTAATTTTCTCATCATTTCCAATCAAATACCTAGACATTTTTTAAAGAAAATGTGCCATCTTACTTTACAGTTGAAAATATTCAGGGAGCCGGTGGCAGTCCTGTTTCCTGGGAACATTTCTTTCACTCGTTGATGCTTTATCATGAGCATCTCCGAAAGGATCTTCCAAGTGCGGATAGTGTTCAGTATCGTCATCTTCCTTCACGTGGCATCACCCAGAAGGAGCAAGATGGATTGATTGCTTTTTTACAGCTCACATCTACCATCATTACTTGGGTAGGTAGCCCATGCCAAGCATGTTTTTATTTGTATCCCAGCACAGTGGCATTTTAAGGGGCCCCCAAATTTTCTCTTAACGCTTAAAGTTTAGAGGGTGTAAGTTATGCTAGTCCTGCTCATTGGCATAATGTTAGTATGAAAATAATAACCTGAGCTTGAAAGAAAGTAGTCATAAGAGCAAATAAGAGTCAGTTATTGGATGTGTATTTTTCTTTTTTTTTTTTGAGTTGGAGTCTCACTCTGTCGCCCAGACTGGAGTGCAGTGGCCGCTCCCGGCCACCGCAGCCTCAACCTGCTGGGCTCCGGCGATCTTTCCGCCTCAGCCTCCCAAGTAGCTGGAATTACAGGTGTGTACTACCACACCCGGCTAATTTTTTGATTTATTGTAGAGATGAGGTCTTGCTTGCCCAGGCGGGTCTCGAACCCGCGGGCTCAGGCAATCCACTCACCTCAGCCTCCTGAAGGCGCGGGATTACAGGCTGAGCCACCGAGCCCGGCTTGGATGTGTATTTTTCAAAGTTCATTGTCAGAAGAGTAATGTGCCCATATCATAACAAGGTTTGAGGGTGGCACATCTCTCATATGTGCATGAATACCTAGTCATTATGTTTATGAAATCGAAAAGGCTCTAGATGCATATTTTTTAGAAGGTTTCCTTAGTTGGCTGGGTATGGTGGCTCAGCCGGAAATCCTAGTACTTAGGGAGGCCGAGGTAAGGGAGTTGCCTGAGCCCAGGTGTTTGAGGCCAGGCTGGGAATCTCGGTGAGAACTTGTCTCTACAGTAAGTCACACCAAAAAAAATTAGCTGTGCACCTGTTGTTTCAGCTACTTGGAAGACTGAGGCGGAAGGATCACCTGATCCCAGCAGGTCGAGGCTGCGGTGGCTGTGAGCATGCCACTGCACTCCAGCCTGGGCGACGGAGTGAGATTCCAACTCAAAAAAAAAGAAAAAGGTTTCCTTAGGTGTGAAGATACATGTGTGTGATGGTATGTGTGTATTCATAAAGAATATCTTTACTTTTTTTTTTTGAGTCAGAGTTTCACTCTTTCACCATGCAGTGGCTCACTCACGGCCCACTGCAGCCTTGACTTGCCGGGCTCAGGGGATTCTTCCACCTCAGCCTTCCAAGTAGCTGGAACTACAGCGTGCACCACCACACGTAGCTATTTATTGTAGCTAAGGTCTCCCCAAGTTGCTCAGTCAATCCTCTCACCTTGGCCTCCAAAGTGCTGGAGTTATAGGCATGAGCCACTGCGACTGGCTATTTTTAATGTTAAAAAAGCTATTTGCTGAGTTTATTTTCTCTGTTCTTTATACTAAACCATCTTACCTGTTAACGTCAAATTAATCTTTGTAATAGAACTTATTTTCATTTTAATTTTACAGCTGTTTTTATTTTTCACTAGAGCAGTCTGACATTCTCTGAAGAATAGGAATAGTGTCATCCAACTTTTTTTTTTTTTTGAGTTGGAGTCTCACTCTGTCGCCCAGACTGGAGTGCAGTGGCCACTCCCAGCCACCGCAGCCTCAATCTGCTGGGCTCCAGTGATCCTTCCACCTCAGCCTTCCAAGTAGCTGGAACTACAGGTGCTCGCTACCACGCCTGGCTAATTTTTTGATTTATTGTAGAGATGAGGTCTTGCCAAGTTGCCTAGGCGGGTCTCGAACCCGCGGGCTCAGGCAATCCACTCATCTCTTTTTTTTTTTTTTTTTTTGAGTTGGAGTCTCACTCTGTCACCCAGACTGGAGTGCAGTGGCCGCTCCCGGCCACCGCAGCCTCAATCTGCTGGGCTCCAGTGATCCTTCCGCCTCAGC
>CAUYQG010023672.1:0-10298 GCA_963574415.1 Tarsius wallacei | reverse complement strand
CATTTATTCTGTCTTCATTCATTTTTTCATTCATCTATTTAATTGATATTGCAGTGGACTTGTAGGTCTCAAACAAATATATTATTCCCCTGCACATGATGGTATGACTCTACCAGTTGCAAAATAGCCCCTCTCCTGAGTTTCCCCAATGTCCAGCTTCTGCTCAGCTGCCCTGGAGACTGCAAGGTTTCGATGCAACCCATACCCTAAATATCTTATCACAGTAATTTCATGTTGATCTCCCGAAAGCCATCTCCTACGTCTCCTGCTACTTCCTTGATGTAAAGGCAACTAAATGCATGAAGGTTTGCGGCTATGCTGCCGCAAACACCAAAGATAGATGATGTTTTCCAGAGCAGAGGGGACATGAGGCAGAAACACTTAGATAAAAGAAATGACAAATTAATTAGCTTGTCAAACCCTTCTTCTCAGAGAGCACAAATGCAATAGACTCTTGCATAATGCAACATTATTTCACAGCAATGCTGAGAGCCCAGGTTCTTTCTTCTCTTCATATACCAATTTTTTTTCCAGAGGTGTTTGTGAATTAGCACAGACCTCACAACAATTGTATGAGATGAACTGGGGAACATTTTGTGACATTAAATAAGTCAAATTGTACTTAAGTTTTTCTATGTATGTGGGTTCCATATGTTACAATCTTGAAGCATGATGCCAGTTTTTTTGTTTTTTTTTTTAACATGGGAGCTTGATGGATATTAAACATAAAAATAAAAATTTTATTAAAATTTTCAAAGGCACATTTTGACTTGTTTGAATATTTTGGGTTAAAATTTCGTTATTCACTAACCATGATTTGAATTTTGCATGACTATCATGAATGATCTTCACAAGAATTTCTGTAGAGACTGCCCTGACCATGAAAAACATACTTTTATTTTTAGTTTAGTTTAAAACTCCCCTGTGCAAAATTTGAAAGGAAAACTATGAAAAGAAAAAAAACTGTGAATCCAGCTACTGATTTAACCAAAAATTTCTCTGTAAATGATAGCCATTTAAGTGATGAAATTATAAAGTGTTTTTGTGTTCCCTGCAATAATAATGATTCATTCTATACAACGTCATTACAAAGTTTGAATGCTATTTATGAAACTCATGGTTTATTTTCAAATCTACAAATTGCTTTAAGGATTTTATTACTAATCCCATTTTCTATTGCTTCAGCAGCGTGCCAATTTATCAAAATAAAATAACAAAGATACTTCCTAAAAAATCTAAAAACCCTGGTGACCCAAAGACCATTACTTACTTTGTGTCAGTAGAACACAATTATGTGAAACTATTTTTATAATTAGTAAATTTTTTGAATAAAAAAAATTGACTAAAAGATATCTCAATCTATGAATTTTTTAAGTAGTCATTTTATTACTGATTTAAACATCTTCAGACACTATCAACAAGACATTTTGATCTATGCTTATTCGATTTATTTTGCAATTATAGAGATATATTTATCCAGCCAGAAGATAGATTACATCTTATTTAGTAGTTTGTTAGTTTAGTTTGTACCTTTTGAATATTGAAATGCAGGCTTTGATTTGTACTGTTGTACTCACTGGTTTCTGCGATGTCTGACATGGGATGAATGAATACACAGCCTTCACCAGAACTGACTTTTGTGTCAGGTTCTTTGGCTTATTTTGAAGGAATTGTTGGGGAGGATATTGAGGAATCAAAATTATCTGTTGAACTTTTCAATGAAATAGGGAATCCTGCTTTTGTTTTATTTGTTTTTTTATTTTTATTTATTTATTTTTTTTGAGTTGGAGTCTCACTCTGTTGCCCAGACTGGAGTGCAGTGGCTGCTCCCGGCTACCGCAGCCTCGACCTGCTGGGCTCCGGCGATCCTTCCGCCTCAGCCTTCCGAGTAGCTGGAACTACAGGCGCGCGCTACCACGCCCGGCTGATTTTTTGATTTATTGTAGAGATGAGGGCTCGCCAAGTTGCTCAGGCGGGTCTCAAACCCGCGGGCTCAGGCAATCCACTCACCTCAGCCTCCCAAAGCGTGGGATTACAGGCTGAGCCACCCAGCACGGCTAGATAATTCGTTTATGATTAACCTGGGGGGGGTGGGGTGGAGGGCAAGGAGAAGTGAGAGTGATCTTCTTGCTCCTGCTACACTCCTCAAATGACAAAGGGCCATATTTTGGGGTCGTATGTCCTGAATTCCTTAGACCTGTCTCCCAATATGCTCTGACCAGCCATTTTAAGTTTTGCTAACAATAACATTGTTGCTTTTCGCTGGCATTTCTGTTCCTGTAAGTGAGGCTGATTTTTTTCACATTTGTATTGACCGGTTGTATTTCCTGTTTTATGAAATTCCCCTTTGCCTTTGTCCATTCTCTGTGAACTCTTTCCTCACTGATTAGTAAGCAAGCTTCCTATTTTAAGGACACTAACTTTGTCACATGTTGCAATTCCTCCCCCTGCTTATTTTTGGTGGATTTTTTAGAGACATAAAAGGCTACAATATTTAAATAGTTAAACGTATCAATATTTTTAGATTCATGTCAAGAATTGGCTATATGATCAAAAGTTCACTCTTAAGCTCAGGTGAAAACCTGTATAAATGGTCTTGTAGTTTAAATGATGTGTGACTTGTATATCCTGGTTTCAAATCTGCCTCAGCATTAATTCATAATCAAATTAAAGTCGCAATTGCCAGAGGATCTAAATTACTGGAGATTCTGCGGTGTGTCACCATTCCAGGCACAATTGGCTTCCAAGGTCACACACAAAGACCCTCTGTCAGCCTCTCCACTGGACACAGGAGACACCAATTTCCGGTCAGATCTGTCTTTTTCTTTCCTTTACCGTTAATTGCTGAGAGATCAATCGAACCTGGACTGTTGCTGTGGTGTGGTTGCCTGGAGGATCAAAGCTGCTCCTGGTCCTGTATTGACAGCTCATTATTGAACAGTAAATCGCCCATCCCATCCATTCCTTTGTAGCCATTAACTCAATTTGACTGGATTAACCAGCTTTACAAAGACTCTTCTTGAAGCTTCCAGTCTGGGCTTTTTGTGGCCTCACAGATAGAAAATAAGTATCTATCTTCTCGGTAGAAAGCTGCCCTGTGGAAATTAAGGTGTTTAACGGAACCAGGCCATGGTGAACGAAGCGCATGTATTTCTTTTTATATTTGCTCTGGTTCTTGGGTTTATTTTAAAATCACATGTCCTTCATTTAGTATCAGTGTTATAAGCCCTTTTCTATTAGAGCCTGGTTTTATTTAGAGACCCTGCCAAGCAGGGCCCTCCTTCTTTTCAGCCTTTGTCCTTTCCCTTTATGTGACATGATGTGGCTCTGAGAAGAATGCTCTGATTTAGGGCACCGATTCCTGTCTTCTTAGCCGAGTGCCGTCGGCTCCCATGCTGGCCTCACAGGCTGGGGACTGTGTGATGACCATGCCTACTGTCTTAAAAATGCCTCTCTGAGTGGGTAATTAACTTTCTCTGCTTGGCTGTAGTGGTGCTCACTTTTAATTACGTGCACTTTTAGCTTTTTAGTTGGATTCCAAAGGCTAGATGTTCACGGCCCTGATGACAGGTCCCCACATCTATCCAAGGTGGGCTTGTGTGGACAGAATCACTCCTGTTCTTTACAGCATCTGTCCTGCTAGGCAGTTATTGACGACACCACATAAGATGAGTTCTTACACCCAGCATCTGCTTGGCGCACACAGGATTTCAGCATTATGGTGGCATAACGATCAGTGGGCATAGAATGCTCATTTCTTCCTCGGTAAATGATACCTTTTGGAGGATGAGAGTGCTGAGGAGATGCTGTTGTCCCCAGAGCAAGTTATCGAACTTGGGTAATGGATGTAAACAATATCAATATTTTCTATAATGAAAAGCTCCCTGTACATGGAAGGGACAGTCAAATGTGTACCCCGGGGTGACATGTTGCCAGTAATCCCACTGTTAGCACAGAGTTCTTGCTCGGTGTCAAGCACCAATCTCAGGCTGGGGGTGCAGGACAGAGCCCATGGGCATGGTATCCACAGAGCTTATTTTCTGGAGGAGAAAGGGTGGTAAAAGACAGCCAGGACATCACTTAATTGATTATTCAGCTAGTGGCAAGATTGGTGGAGACATGAACACACTAACGGGATACAGATGGCAAGGAAAGGCTTTTTGATGAGGTGACATTTGGGGTAAGATAAACATGATGGGCTCAGGTTAGGGTCATTTTTGTTTTGTTTTGTTTTGCTAGAGATGGGGTCTTTACTCTGTGACCCAGGCTAGAGTGCAGTGGTGCAATAACAGCTGACTGCAGCCTCAAACTCCTGGGCTCAAGGGGTCTTCCTGCCTCAGGGTCCAGAGTAGCTGGGACTACAGACATGTGCACCACCATGCCCAGCTAACTCTTTTTTATTTTTTGTAGAGACAGGATCTCGTTATGTTGCTCAACCTGGTATCGAACTCCTGGCCTCAAGTGATCCTTCTGCCTCGGCCTCCTGAACAGTGCTCACAGGCATGAGCCAATGCCCGGACTAGAGTCATCTTTAAAGGAAATTACTTAGTGCCAATTTTTAAAATTCCATTAACAATTACCTGCCTTCATATACAAAACAAGTGGTGATGAAGAGATTTCATAGCTCGCTTTCCCCTTCTTGGTATAAAAAATAAGGACACAATCATCTACAAGGGCCTAAGGATACCAATCCTGAGAACATGAGGGGGGAAACCAGGAACTTTGCAACTCAGCCTGTGTGGCCATTGAGAAGGACGACGGAAGCAGTTTGAACTGCAAGTTAGCATCGAGGCCTACGAGGGGTCCTGGCAGGAAAAGTTCTGTCCCATCGGGAAGAAGATAATAGGGCCCTCAGACTTTGACTTGTCAGAATTTGGATGAAAAAATGGTGCGGATCATGGACTAGTCCTGGGCTGTGTAGACACTCTGGGGTCGTGAACCGGAGGGGTGGCGGTGTGGGGAAAGCAGCCAGAATATGGCAGAGGGGCCAGCAGGCTGAAACCATGGGCAGGATGTGGCCGGGGAGTGGAGATGTGTTCTCCAGAGTAAAGGAGTCAGGTGGGATCAGAGGGAAGCAGAGAAGTGGGAGGCACAGAAAATGTCGGCTTATGGGTGAGGAGTCATCAGCCGGGTGGTGAAGGGCCCTGGGTCCAAGCCCAGCAGTAAAACCATCTCTGTGATCCCAGTTTGGACTCCTGTTTCTGTCCTTCCCAGTCATTCCAGATCGCACCTGCTGCCCTGGCCAACCACCCCATTTTCTTGAGTGCTCATGACACACGACCACATGGTTAATATTCCAATATTTTTAAATTGCTTTTTTATTATCCTCACCATAAATGCTCGTCACTTACAGAATGAGTCTCTGCTCTCAGAAAGAACTATTTACAATTTTAGAAAACGGCCAGGCTCGGTGGCTCAGCCTGTAATCCCAGCACTTTGGGATGCTGAGGCGAGTGGATTGACTGAGCCCGCGGGTTGGAGACCAGAGTTCCAGCTACTTGGAAGGCTGAGGCAGAAGGCTCTCCAGAGCCCAGCAGGTCAACGCTAGTGGCACACAGTGAGCGTGCTACTACACTCTAGCCTAGGTGACAGAGTGAGACTCCAACTTAAAAGAAAAAAAAAAAGCCGGGTTTGGTGGCTCAGCCTGTAATCCCACGCTTTGGGAGGCTGAGGTGAGTGGATTGCCTGAGCCCGCGGGTTCATGACCTGCCTGGGCAACTTGGAGAGACCTCATCTCTACAATAATTCAAAAAATTAGCCGGGCGTGGTAGCGCGTGCCTGTAGTTCCATCTACTTGGAAGGCTGAGGCGGAAGGATCGCCAGAGCACAGCAGGCCGAGGCTGCAGTGGCCGGGAGTGGCCACTGCACTTCAGTCTGAGTGACAGAGTGAGACTCCAACTCAAAAAAAAAAAAAAGTAAGAAAACTACCCATGCATTCGCCCTTGGACCAGCAACTCCACTTCTGGGAAGTCACCCTGAAGACAGACATGCCTCCAATAGCATAAAAATACACACATACAGGGTTATTTGGCTATTGCAGCATTCTTTGAAATTATAAAATATTGGAAACAAATGCCCAAATATTGAAAAATAGTTGACTAAACTATGGTACGTAACACACAATAGAGTATTACGCAGCTTTAAAGGAAAGAATTGAGTCTTTTTTTTTTTGAGTTGGAGTCTCACTCCACCCAGGCTGGAGTGCAGTAGCACAATCACGGACACCCCAGCGTCAACCTGCTGAGCTTGCGGAGACTTCTGCCTCAGCCTTCGGAGTAGCCGGAACTACAGGCGCGCGCTACCAAGCCTGGCCAATTTTTTGATTTTATTATAGAATCGAGGGCTCACCATGTTGCCCAGGCCGGTCTCGAACCCATAGGCTCAGGCAATCCTGTCGCCTCGGCTTCCGACTACAGGCTTGAGCCACTGCGATGAGCTGATAGGGAATGATTTCCAGAAATCAAGGGCTATCATTTAGCAATAAAATTGATAAAGAGGACTAAGGAGGCACTATAAAAGATATAAATAAAAACAGGATACAGAATGCCGAAAGAAAAAAAGGAAGCGTGAGCCACATTTGTGTAACCAAACGTGTCTGAGAGGACATAGCCACAGAGCACTGTTGTAGCATGCTGCCACCCGTCGGATAGAAAACATAGCACGGGAATTGCAATTTCTTCTTAAGATAACGTTGAAACTACCCCGGACATAACGCGGTCTCTACTGCCCGTAGGTTCAGCAAAGCAGAGGCTGCAATCAAATCATGGGGCAAATCAGAACCAGGCTGGACTTCCTATTACTCTGGGAACTGTATTTATTTTGAATGTATTTTTTGCAGGGAGCACAGGCGGCCGGTGGGTGGGCGACATCGAGGGTGGAGGGTTACAGAGGTTTCTAATCCCCCCGTGGTCTGGGAGCTCCTCCCGCTGAGATTTCTGCGTGCCCAGAAGGGGACAGGTGCAGTGTCACGCTGTGACCGGCAGAGGGCAGCAGTGCCCGCCGAGTCTCGCAATGCCGGGCGGAGGGCGACCAGGAATTCGGGCGTGGTGGGCGCGGCGACGCGCAGCCCCAGCAACGGGGCAGGTGCACGCGGCGGAGGCACTCGAGGTTAAGCACGGTGGAGCTGGGTGGTGGAGCTCGCTAGACCTCACAGGAGAAAAATCACAGGGGGATGAACACTCGTGCAAAAGCCGAGTACGTCCTTGGAAACCCTGCCCTGATTATGCGGTACAAAGGAAGCTAAAGGTCCTTAAAGATTCGTATTCCTAATCGTAGACCCTGACGTTGGTGATCGCCCTGAAAAACACACAGATCATTATTTCCTTCACTGAGTCGGCCATAGACTTATTTAACCCCGAACATATGTCCAACTCAGCATTGCATGTCGTGGGCGAAAAAATAGAGGACGCAGACCCGGGCATTGAGACACACAAATCTAAAATGTCAGTGAGGAAAATGCCAAGTCAATGATTTATTTTTTAGAGACATGGTGTTGCCCTGTCACTCAGGCTGGCATGCAGTGGTGCAGTAATAGCTCACGGCAGCCTCGACCTCCTGGGCTCTTGTGGAGACAGAGGCCTTACTACTAGGGTGCCCAGACTGGTCTCCCACTCCAGGCCTCAAAGGATCCTCCCGCCTCTGCCTCCCCAAATGCTGGGATTACAAGCTTCAGCAACTGCACCCAGCCCAAGTCAATGAATTTTGATTTTGTTTTTTTGTTTGTTTTTTTGTTTTTGAGTTGGAGTCTCACTCTGTTCCCCAGACAGGAGTGCTGTGGCTCACTTCCGGCCACCGCAGCCTCGACCTGCTGGACTCCAGCAATCCAGCCGCCTCAGACTTCCAAGTAGCCAGAACCACAGGCACCTGGCTATAATTTTCAAAAGTGAGTTAGGATGATACCAATGAGATGCTTTATAAAAATGATGTTTAACAAACAGGTGAATAACTAGCATGGGCCTGAAAGGCCAGTGTTCTTGATTAAGTCAGGCCACAGAAATCAGGCATTTGAACTGTGGCTGTACCTAATATTTTGTGATTTCTTTATTTCTGATCCTTGGTAAACAAAATTGTTCAAACTTAAAGGGAAACTTTTAAAAAATTTTGCTTTATATTTTATTTTATTTATTTTATTTTTGAGTTGGGGTTTCACTCTGTTGCCCAGGCTGGAGTGCAGTGACAAGATCATGACTACTGCAGCCTTGACCTTCTAGGCTTAGGTGATCTTCCCACTTCGGCCTCTCAAGTAGGTGGGACTATAGGCACACACCACCACACCTGGCTTTTAAAAATTTTTTTTGTAGAGATGAGGTCTTGCTATGTTGCCCAGACTGGTCTCAAACTCCAGGGCTCAAGCAAACCTCCTGCCTTGGCTTCCCAAAGTGCTGGATTACAGGCATGAGCAACTGTGCCTGTTTGGCTCTATATTTTGAACTAGACTAATAATAATAATAATAATAGTAGTAGTAGTACCCAAATCTTGTCTAGCATTTACTATGTGCCAGGTACTTATTTAAGCATGCTATGCATATTAAGTCACTCAATCTATTCAACAACTCTATGAGATAGGTACTATAGTATGCCATATTACAGAGGCTCAGAGAAGTTAAGCAACTCAACCAAGGTCACACAGCTAGTACATGACAGAGTAGGATTTGAACTCAAAAAGTTTGGATTCCAGACTCCATGCTTCTAGCCATGATATCACACCTCCTATTAGCAGACATTAACCACAATATACCTTTCCTTGAATAGTGAGCTTCCATTTAGAATCAGTTCACTCTCCCTCCCCTGAATACCTGCCTTCGATCATCCTAGACTGGCTGATAATCCCGGTCTTTCTTGCCTCCTTCACTTCCGGTGAAATGCCACGCCACATCACATGAGCCTTGATATCTAAGAGAAGACCGAATTCTTTTGCTGTTTGATGCGGATTTTTTTCTACAAGAACAGCACACCCAATCCTGACCCTTTTGCGGAGCTCTTTGTTAACTTAAATGATTGTTTTTGTAAGTTTTAATGGAAGCCTAATTTAAAATGTGTAGTTTCACAATTAATCACCCAACAACTTACCCAGGCTCAAAACATCTGCCATCCTTCCCCCTTTTACTCCAAAGTAATTCTGCCAAGTCATGTGGTGGCCTGCTGCTGTATAGACCCTAAAACTTCTCCTGTCTTTTTTTCCATTCCAGTAGCGGCTCCGGTGCTCCTTACACCCTGCCTGGGCTTTCCTAACAGTCACTCAGCTGGTCTCCAGACCCTGATCGATCCCACAAACCCCTGCTAGAGGAAGCTTCCAGAAGTAATCTCTGGTCGGGTTGTATTTCTTGCTGTGAGACCTTGCATGGCTTCACTACAGACTTCAGTCCTGAATCAGTTAACAGGTGGTCTTTCTACCCAGGCTCTGACTTGATTTTACTGTTGCTCGGTCCCCAAAAATACTTCATTCTATAGGCAAATTTTAAAGACCCCAAAAATGTGGAATAGAGGTTACCAGGGGCTGGGGGCAGGAGGAACCAAGAGTTTGGGCTTAAGGGGTACAGAGTTTCTGTTGGGAATGGTGAAAGGATTTTGGAAATAGACTGCAGTGACTGTCGTACCACATAGGGAGTGCAAGTGATGCCCCTTAAAATGCCACTTTTTGTTACGTACATTTTACTATCATTAAAAAAATGTAAGTATGCTTCATTCTGACCCAACTAGACCCATTGCTTTTTTCTCTCTGAACCGCACTTCCACCTTTTTTTTTAAACAAACTTTATAAAAGACTTGTGTGGTCGCTCCATATTGTTGACGCTTTATCAAACCTTGCAGGCTTCCTGGTTCCTCCTCCTAATCAGTAAAATATTAGAATTAAAATTTTAGAATGTGGCCAGGCACAGTGGCTCAAACCTGTAATCCCAGCACTTTGGGAGGCCAAGGTGAGAGGATTGCCTGAGTCCACGAGTTCGAGATCAGCCTGGGAAACTTGGTGAGCCCTCATCTCTACAATAAACCAAAAAATTAGCCAGGCATGGTAGCATGTGCCTGTAGTTCTGGTTACTTGGAAGGCTGAGGCAGATGGATTGCCGGAAGCCAGCGAGTTGGCCCTGGGATGGCCCGTGAGCATGCCACTGCACTCCAACCTGGGTGATGGAGTGAGACTCCAACTCAAAAAAAAATTTTTTTTTTTCAGAATGTTTCTGGTGGCTTTTTTTTTAAAGTCTGGGTCTCACGCTGTTGCTTAGGCTGGACTGCAGTGGCACGGGTAGCTAGGACTACAAGCACATGCCACCATGTCTGGCTAATTTTTTTATTTTTTA
>CAUYQG010023671.1:0-11622 GCA_963574415.1 Tarsius wallacei | reverse complement strand
TAGCTGGGTGTGGTGGCACATGCCTGTAGTTCCAGCTACTTGGAAGGCTGAGGCAAAAGGATTGCCTGAGCCCAGCAGGTCGAGGCTGCGGTGGCTGTGCGCATGCCACTGCACTCCAGCCTGGGCAACAGAGTGAGACTCCTATTCAAAAAAAGTAGAATAATATAAAAATAAAAAGACACACGCCTATAGCCCTAGCTACTGGAGAGGCTGAAGTGGGAGGATTACTTAAGTCCAGGTTACAGTGAGCTATGATCACACCACTTCATTCCAATCTGGGCGACAGGGCAAGATGCTGTCTCTAAACACTGTGTGTATATAAATATATGTTTTATAATTTTATGGTAAAATATATTTAACATAAAATTCATTATTTTAACCATTTTAAAGTGTACAATTCAGGGTTTCTAGTATATTTACAATCACCACTATTTTATTACAGGACATTTTCATCACCCCCAAAAGAAACCCTATACCCATTGACGGTCACTTTTGATTCCTTCACTCTCCCCTCCCCCATCCCTGGAATCCACTAATCTCCTTTCTGTTTGTATGGATTTGCTTATACTGAATATTTCATGTAAATAAAATCATATACTGTCTGACCTTTTCTGTCTGATTTCTTTTACTTATAATGTTTTCACAGTGCATCCATGTTGGTTGTAGCATGTGTCACTGTTTTTATGGCTGAATAATATTCTATCTTATGGATATATCACATTTTCTTTATTCATTCACCAGTTGATGGACATTTGGGTTGTTTCCACCTTTTGGCTATTGTGAAAAATGCTGTTTCTGAATGTTTACATACATTTTGTTTGAACATCTCTTTTCAATTATTTTGGATGTGAGCCATGTGAGTGGAATACCAAGGAAGAGAAATGTTGGGCTTTCTCTGACTCCTTGCTCCGTAGGTCACATCCTCTTGGGATCAGAAACTGCCTTCTAGAACAAGCTTGTGCCTTCCAGAAACTGCCTTCTAGAACAAGCTTGTGCCTTCTTCTAGCATGCCATTTTATTTTATTTTACTTTTGTTGAGTTGGAGTCTCATTCTGTCGCCCAGGCTGGAGTGCAGTGGCACACTCACGGCCACCCTAGTATCGATCTGCTGGGCTCTGGAGAACCTTCCACCTCAGCCTTTCAAGTAGCCGGAACTGCAGGTGCATGCTACCACACCCGACTAATTTTCTATTTATTGTAGAGATGAGGTCTTGCCAAGTTGCCCGGGTTGGTCTCGAATCCATAGGCTCAGGCAATCCACTTGCCTTCGGCCTCCCAATGTTCTTGCATTACAGGCATGAGCCACCGTGCCCAGCTAACAAAATATCCCTTATGATAAACTGGTAAGCATATTTCCCTGGGTTCTGTGAGCCACTCTAGCAAATTAATTGAACACAAGGAGGGAGTCATGGGAGCTCCAATTTATAGCTGGTTAGCCAGAAATACAGGTAAAACAACCTGAGACCTGCAATTGGCATCAAAATTGGAGGACAGTCTTTTGGCACTGAGCCCTCACCCTGTGGGATCTGATGCTGCCTCTGGGTAAATAGTGTCAGAATTGAATTGGAGGACACCCATTTAGTGTCTGTTGCAGAATTGTTTGCTTGCTTGTTAGTTGAGAGAAATCCCCACACATTTGGTCACAGAAGTCTTCTGTGTTGATTGTTGTAGTGTGACAGCAGAGAAAAAATAGTATGCTTTTGGTAGCAAATAGCACTTAGAATGCATTAGGAATTGTTCAAATAAGGAAGGAAAGTGTCAGAGTAGGCATGTAGAGGCTCAACAGTGTCATCAAATCCTCAGGTTCTTTCCAGGTCTCTCTTCGTGCTTTCTGCAATGTTAGACTTCAATGTCAAACTGCTTCCTTCAGGAGCACCACAAGCAGCAATGGGGGCAGCATGCTTCCTTGTTCACTTCCAGCAGTAGAAAAGAATTTTCTGCCCAGCATTCTGACAAGAATCCTAAGATTCCCATTTACTGGCCCATTTAAGTTACATGCTTGTCCATGAACCAGTGACCCTGATCTGGAGTAAAAGGTATAAGAAATCAGTATAAGTCAATCAGGGTTCACTCCAGGACCTGGTATAGGGTCAACTTTCTTCTTAAACCCACAAAATTCTAGGTGCTTTCAAACAGGGAAATTGGGAGAATGATGCTGGCAAGATAACCACAACGTCCATTACAATAGATCTCCATCAGTGTGGGAATTTTGAGTTATCTGCAACAGAAACTAACTACAACAGAAACTGTCTATATAGAATGAGGAGGCAGGAGTAAAGATACAGTGTTTATTAGAAGAAAGGGGAACTGTGCTAGACAGGACATATTTACAAATATACACTGGTTACCTCATTGAAGGCTCCAAAATATATCTATTTAACAAAATAATGAAATTTGGGGATTAGAAAGATCAGGAAAAAAGAGAGAGTGGCAGGAAGGAGAAAAAATGGGAGTGAGCCCAAATAACATGGCAGCTATCAGGGATCCTGCAGACGAAGACTGGCTAATAGAAAACTCCTCTCAAGAATGTGAGGACTTTAAACAACAAAATAGTAGTGATACAAGAATACACACACACACAGCTGAACAACGGAATAGACAGCCTAGAAATAGACAAAATATATACCATGACTTTATATATCAAGGGCAGCATTTAAATTCTGTTGGGAATGGGGCAGTTTGTTTAACAAATGGGCTGGTATACTTGGACTCTCCATTTGGCAGAAAAAGACCCTAGCTCATACAGACATAAGGCTAAATTCTGGTTATATTAAAGAACATTTTTTAAGAAAGAAGGAAGAAAAGGAGAAAGAAAAGTGAGAAAACGAGAGAGAGAAGGAGGAAAAAAGCGAGAGAAAAGAAAGAAGAAAGAGAGAAAAAAAGAAAATTCAATGGGAGGACTTTAGACGTTTTCCTAAACCGGAAGTCGAGCGTGCACCGGCTCTCATTCCGCTTCTTCCATTGGGCCCCCACGACTTACGTCACAATATATCTAGCCAATAAGAATTGGGAATAGGCGGCGAGCTCAGCCAATAGGGCCGGGGCGGGAGATTTGAAAGGGCCTCGGCGAGGGCGTGGCCGGGCAGATTTAGTCGTTTGCGAGCGGCCAGGAAATAGCTGTGCCTCTGGGACTGCAGGTAAACTGGCCTCCTTTTCCGAGCTTTGAGCCGCGAGAGGGAGGATGATCAGGCTGATCGGAAATCTGTTCGGCGGGCCCGAGCGCATTCCGCCAGGCTGCTGAGCGCTCAAGTGTGCAGAGAGGGTCCTGGAAGGGAGTGGGGCTGGTAGCAGAGTGGGGGCGGTGAGACGAGCGCTCGTATGCGCCCCGACCGGCCAAAGTGCAGACCTGGTTCCTTTCACCAGTCCAGGCTAGCGCTTCCGACTAGATCGGTCCAACCCCCTCCTTTTCCCTCTTTCCTCTTTTTTCTGCTTTTCACGGTTCTGTTGCCCTTTTCTCCGTCCAGCTCTCCTCCCTTTTTCTCTCTAAGGATGGCCCAGAAGGAGAACGCCAACCCCTGGCCCTACGGCCGGCAGATGGTAAGATCTTACCCTCCTTCCCGACCCCCTATCCCCGCATGGCGAGTTCATGCTTGGAGACTTGAAGTCCTGCAGAGGACAGCCCTCTAAGCACTTTCTTCCCTGTTATGCTCCAACTATGGGTCCCAAGAGTTTGGTGGTAGAACATGGTCTGGTCATTTGCTGCCACATTGTGTCAGGTGTTGCCAACTTGAATCTGACCAACCAGTGAGGACCTCTGCAGGCCTGAGCCTACTTGTCAGTACAAATGATATCTGGGACTGATTCCCTCAGCCCATGTCCTGAAAAAATAAACTAACCAGCAAATAGAAATAGACTCTAGAAGGATATAGATAAGGTTGCTATTTAAAGGGTCCAGGGCAAGTCTTAATTAATCATTTGGATTTTTCTTTTCTTTTTTTTTTTTTTTGAGTCAGGGTCTCACTATTTCACTCGGGCTGCAGTGCCACAGCCTCGACCTCCTGGGCTCAGGCTATCCTTATGCCTCAGCTTCTCGTGTAGCAGAGACTACAGGTGAATGCCACCATGCCTGGCTAATTTTTTAATTTTTTTTTTTTTTGTAGAGACAAGGACTTGCTATGTTGCCTAGGCTGATCTGAAACTTCTGGGCTCAAGCGATCTTCCTGCCTTGGCCCCCCAAAGTGCTGGAACTACATGCGTGGGCCACCACACCCGGCCTGGATTTTATTTTAACGACTGGTGTGGAATAAGGATCTACAAAGATTTATTTCTCAGTTGTTCAGGGACCTTTCACTGAAGAGTCTACCCTCCGATTTGAAACACCACCTTTATTATGCATGTCAAATTTCCACATAAATGTGGGACTATTTCTTTTTCTTTTTCTTTTGAAATCTTACTCTGTTGCCCAGGCTGGAGTGCAGTGGCAGTGACATGCTCATGGCCACTGCAGCCTCGACCTGCTGGGCTCCAGGTGATCCTTCTGCCCCAGTCTTCCAAGAAGCTGGAATCACAGGCGCATGCCACCACTCCTGGCTAGTTCTTTTGATTTATTGTAGAGACGAGGTCTTGCCAAATTCCCCAGGCTTGTCTCGAACCCCTGCACTCAGGCAATCCTCTCGCCTCTGCCTCCCAGAGTGTTGGGATTACAGGCGTGAGCCACCACGCCCGGCTATTTCTGAACTATATTTTGTTTAACTTGCTTATTTGTTGACCTGTACTAATATCATTGTTTGGGAACAGGTTTTTAGGGGCAGTGGGGCTTTCTTCTCTTGGCTGAAGAAGGAAAGGACCCAGCACAGAGTTTGCTCCCTGTCTCTGGGGCCTAGGCAGACATCCATCTGTTCCCTTGTCTACTAGCTTCCTCCCTCATAAAGTACTGAGTGAGGCTGTCAAAAATGGAGTCTGAATGAGAACCTCTTGTCACTTTTACCTTGGTCACTCCCAAAAGCAAGTGTATCTATTACTCTGAGAAGTTGAAAGTGAGAAGTGGTCCAAGGCCATCAGAGCAGTCCTACATGTTTCTAAAGCCTGTTCTTGCAAAGAGGTAAATCCTGGCATTTGCTACAACATTCAAGGCCTCAAGGGACTTATTTAATCCTTACCGACTAAGCTTTTTAGGGGACCTTGAGAATGCCTCTGTGCTAAAACACCTTAAATTGTGGGTGTTCATTGGCCCAGCCCTCTGCTGTGCCAAGGGTGAATGTGGTGTTATGGACAGAATTTACACAAGTTGGACAGCTTCATGCCTGAGGCCAGGGCCAGAGACCGGGAACAGGGAACATTAGGTGTTGGAGTGAGTCTTTTGCTCCTCATCTTAGGCTGAGTTAGGTTGTTTATTAATAACCCATTTCAATATGGGACTCTGAGCAGAGTCTTGGGACTGGGAAGCAAAATTGTGGTGTCAGTGTTTCTCTTTGAACTGAGGGTGGGTGAGTGGGTGGCTCTTTAACAAGTAGTGGAAATGCTGCTAGCAGCACATTCCAGCCTAGTCACCAAGACAAAGGCACCCTCAGAGCTACCCCCTGCTCCTTCCCAGGCTCCATCTGGCCTGAGTACCCTGCCCCAGCGAGTCCTCCGGAAGGAGCCTACCACTCCATCTGCACTTGTCCTCATGAGCCGCTCCAATGTCCAGCCTACAGGTAACCCAAACAAGGGGGAGAGGACTGACCTGAGGGGATGAGCATCTATGGGAGGATGTAGGGGTGAGAATGTCAAGGGGGGACCTCAACTTACTTGTTCTCTCCTTAGCTGCCCCTGGCCAGAAGGGGGTGGAGAACAGCAGTGGGACACCCAACTTGTTCATGTAAGTGTCCCAGACCGAGATGGAGGGGTGTGGGGGGGACAGTGAACAGGCAGGAAGTTGGGGAGGTAAAACCTAAGGGCAGAAAGAGTGGGGATGAAGAAAAATGGGGCTAAGGGCAGGATGGAATGAGGGAGCAGGGAGAAAGCAAACATCTTAGCTGACCGACAAACCAGCGCTGAGCTGCCTTTCCCTGCTTTCTAACCAGGAGGCCCTTCACAATTGACGACTTTGAGATTGGGCGTCCTTTGGGCAAAGGCAAGTTTGGAAATGTGTACTTGGCTCGGGAGAAGAAAAGCCATTTCATCGTGGCACTCAAGGTCCTCTTCAAGTCTCAGATAGAGAAGGAGGGCGTGGAGCACCAGCTGCGGAGGGAGATCGAAATCCAGGCCCACCTGCAGTATGGGTTCACCCCCTGAGCCTAAGCCCTTCTGCTCCCTCACCCTCCCAGCTCCATCCCACCGCATCCAGATTGCTGTCTCTACTACGGCTATGGCCAGTGAATCTCATTTAAGTCTGGGCCATGCCCTTGAATCCAGAGAGCTGCCCTTGTTCTCTCTTATCACCCTCAGCCCTGGTGTCCCCGGCCTGGTCCACATCTGACCCCAGTTTGCTCCTGTCATCTTTCCTGGCTCCTTGATGCCAGGATGCAGCCTAAGGCCACCTCTGTCTCTTCCCCCAGGCATCCCAACATCCTGCGTCTCTACAACTATTTTTATGACCGGAGGAGGATTTACCTGATTCTAGAGTATGCCCCCCGGGGGGAGCTCTACAAGGAGCTGCAGAAGAGCCGCACATTTGACGAGCAGCGAACAGCCACGGTTGGGGAGGAAGGGCACCCGGGAAACAGGCAGGGGGCTCAAGGCTGGGGTATACTGCTTGCAGCTGGAGGTCCAACCTTGTCTGATTGCCTGTAATTGGCCCTCCCAGATCATGGAAGAGTTGGCAGATGCTCTGATGTACTGCCACGGGAAGAAGGTGATTCACAGAGACATAAAGCCAGAGAATCTGCTCTTGGGCCTCAAGGGAGAGCTGAAGATTGCTGACTTTGGCTGGTCTGTACACGCTCCCTCCTTGAGGTACGATGGGCTGGGAGACCAGACCTGGGTGTGAGTCTGGAACATTTGAAATAAAACTCTGCTGGCTGGAGGCAGTGGCCCATACTTTTAATCCCAGCAATTTGGGAGGCTAAGGCAAGAGGATTGCTTGAGCCCAGGAGTTTGAGACGAGTCTGGGCAACATAGCAAGACCTCATCTCTACAAAAAAGAAAAAAAAAAAAAGCCAGGGATGGTGGCACACACCTGTAGTCCCAGCTACTCAGGAGGCTGAGGCAGGAGGATCTACTGAGCCCAGGAGTTGGAGGCTGTAGTAAGCCGCGATTGTGCCAGGGACACTGAGGTATGTCCTCATGCAAATATAGATACAGCAATATCTTTACAAAAATAGGAGACAGTTCTGTCACCCAGATGTCTCAATATATTGGAACCCTCTTGCCATATCACTGAGATACTCTCACGTCATCTGTAATGGCTTATAGCATGGTAGCTGTAACCTGATTTATTATTAAGAGATACCTATCAATGTGGAAGTGCTGGGGCCACACATAAGCCCACCTCTGGGGCTTCAGTATACTGTATATCATCACCTCACTTCCACCCCAGGTTTCCTGCCTGGCTGGAACACTCTCCCAGTACATGCTGTGATCTCTTGGCTCCCTGCCATTGGACAGCAGGAAAAGGAGCAGTTGTCTGTCCTTGAGACCCTTGTTTACTCCCCTCATCCTACCCAGGAGGAAGACAATGTGTGGCACCCTGGACTACCTGCCCCCAGAGATGATTGAGGGGCGCACACACAATGAGAAAGTGGATCTATGGTGCATCGGAGTACTCTGCTATGAGCTGCTGGTGGGGAACCCACCCTTTGAGAGTGCGTCACACAATGAGACCTATCGGCGCATCGTCAAGGTGGGAGGGCTGTCTGGAGTCTTGTGCCTACTTCAGAGGCCAGGGGCTGGGTCCAGAGGCAGAGCATATATGCACCGACCTGCATAACTGAATAGAATGGATAGTCAAGAAAAACATATCCAGGGTGAAACTAATGTGGTCCTTTCATCTCTTTGTTCCATGACTACAGATAGACCTGAAGTTCCCTCCTTCCATGCCCACAGGAGCCCAGGACCTCATCTCCAAGTTGCTCAGGCATAACCCATCAGAACGACTGCCCTTGGCCCAGGTTTCAGCCCACCCTTGGGTCCGGGCCCACTCTCGGAGGGTGCTGCCTCCCTCTGCCCTTCAGTCTGTTCCCTGACGGTCCCTGTCATTTACTCAGTTATGCCTGTATTTGTATGTCTGTGTATATGCAGGGGGAAGGAGGGTCCTGGCCTGTTCCCTTATCTGTCTTCTACC
Source organism: Tarsius wallacei (assembly GCA_963574415.1). Lineage (NCBI taxonomy): Eukaryota > Metazoa > Chordata > Mammalia > Primates > Tarsiidae > Tarsius > Tarsius wallacei. Next base: position 3,419 of record CAUYQG010023671.1, on the reverse strand, counting down.
TCCTTTTTGTTTAATAAAGGCTGTCACTTTTTGTACTGATGAGTGTAGATGTTTCTAGGGAGAGATTTTGCTGTGGAGGAAGCTGTCCCCTAGGGAAAGGATGGTGGGATGAGCACGGCATCACTACCCCACACTTTCAGCTCTGATGCCCACCTGATCAGCTCACAGCTATTGCCCCCACCCCCCTAACTGTCTTTTCTTTCCCATGCTCTGACTCCCAGAGCCTGGATGTGCAGGGGGCCCTAGCTCCCCTTTGTTATACTTGAGCACCAGCCATTTTGTCTCACATCTCAGCCTCTCGATTGTCTAACTTCTAGTCTTTAATTTCTTGGTTCATTCCCTGCCTCTTTGCCAACCTAGGAGCAAGTGAACATTGCTGTACCCTAGGAGTTGTCTTTTTGGTTTGTTTGTCTGTTTATTTGTTTTATTACTCTGGTCATGGTCTAATGTTAGTATCTTATTCCTGACATAAGGTTTCACTGTTGGGTATGATGCTTGCTGTAGGTTTTTGAGAGATATCCTTTATCAGGTTAGGGTAGGCCTGTTCTAGTCCTAGTTTATCAAGGATCTTTTTCTTCTTTTTTGTTTTGTTTTGCTGCCCAGGCTGTAGTACAGTGGCATGATCATAGCTCACTGTAGCCTCAACCTCTTGGGCTCACGCGATCCTCTCATCTCAGCTTCCCAAAGTGCTGAGATTATAGGCATGAGCCCCTGCACCCAACCAGAATCTTTAAAAAAATAAAAGATTTTTTTGTGTCATGAGTAGGGATTGACTTTCATCAAATGATTTTACTATATCTATTGATTATTTGCCCTTTTAATCAATGTGGTTAAATAATAAATTTTCTTATTTTAATTTTACCCTAGTTATGCATGCTGTATTAGATTCCTGGGGCTGCTATAACAAATTACACAAACTTGGTGGTTTCAAACAACCGAAATGAATTCTCTCACAGTTCTGGAGGCCAGAAGTCTGAAATCAAGGTGTTAGCAGTGTTGTCACTCCCTTCTAAGGCTCTAGGGGAGAACCCTTCCTTGCCTGTTCTAGCATCATGTGGTGCCAGGCAGGTCTTGGCTTGTGGCTACACAACTCTAATCTCTGCCTCTTTCATATGGCCTCCCCTCCTCTCTCTCTGTCTCTCCTCTGTGTCTTGTAAGGACACAAGTCATTTGACTTAGGGCCCACCCCGATTTTTCATCTCAAGATCCTTCATTACATTGACAAAGACCTTTTTTCCAAAAAAAAGTCACACCCATAGGTTCCTGGGGTTAGGACACAGACATATCTTTCGGGGGTCACCAGGCAATCCACTATACATGCCCATAGATTAAAACAATTGAATGATGTTTCAAGACTTTTTTTGTTTTGAGCTGGAGTCTTACTCCATCACCCAGGCTGGAGTGCAGTGGCACACTCACGACCACCCCAGCATCGACCTGCTGGGCTCTGGTGATCCTTCCACCTCAGCCTTCCAAGTAGCCAGAACTACAGGTGCACACTACCACATCCAGCTAATTATTTATTTATTTATTGTAGAGATGAGGGCTCGCCAAGTTGCCCAGGCTGATCTTGAACCCGCGGGCTCGGGCAATCCACTCGCCTCAGTCTCCCTAAGTGCTAGGATTACAGGTTGAGCCACCAAGTCCCACCCAAGACTTCTTTTTTAAAAAGGAGTCTGCCCATTCTCTCTCCCCAGAGACAGCCAGTTCCAAGTCTTTTCACTGTTTTGTTTTGCTTTGGCTTTGTATTTGCCATGTTTGCTTTTGCTTTGTATTTTCCATATATTTCCAAATCCCATGCTTCTTAAGTTTTCAGTTTTAGACATTATCCATTGTTTTTCTGCTATAAAATTTGAGAATTTCTCTCTTCCACCCCATTGCCTCCAAACACATGTATATTTTTTTTGTTCCCACATCCTTCTGAGGATGTTACACTAAATTTTGGTTAGATCTATTCATTTGACAATAATTCTTGAGTGCCTTCTACATTCCAGGCCCTGTTCTAGAGGCTGGGGATGAAGCAAATGAATAAAAAAGAAAGTCCGATGTGCCCATGGAGTTTACCTATCTAAAGAGCCAACGTCCAGTTTCTACTGTTTATGTCATGACCATGAGATGCAAGCCAAGCTGATCCATGTGGCATTCTGTTACTTTCCTGTCTTGTACAACTTTTGACTGTCCCTACAGTCAATTGTCTGTGTCATTTGCTCAATTCCCACATACAGGTCACTAATCCATCTCCCCCAGTCTTAGCACTTAAAACTAAACATCCATCAAATTTGAAAGTCATGTTGTATTGTAAAAAAATAAATAAATAAACATCCAACAGAGTGTCACTTCATTGTACCACACAGACTTGATAAGTGGTATATTTTGTTATTCAGGTCTCAGTATTCTCTCTCTCTCTTTTTTTTTTTTTTTTTTTTGTCAGGGTCTTAACGCTGTCACTCTGGCTGGAGTACAGTGGCATTATCACATGATCACGCTTACAGCAGCCTTGACCTCCTGGGCTCCTGTGATCCTTCCGCCTTAGCCTTCCAAGTAGCTGGAACTACAGGCATGTGCTACCATGCCCGGCTAATTTTTTGATTTATTGTAGAGATGAGGTCTCGAAAGTTGCACAGGCGGGTCTCGAACCCGCGGGCTCAGGCAATTCACTATTCTCTAATGACCATGATCTTCTTTGATCATATTTCAAAGGTGTTTTTAAAACTCCCAACAGACTGGATGCGGAGGCTCACACCTGTAATCCCAGCACTTTGAGAGGCCAAGGCAGGAGGATTGCTTGAGCCAAGAAGTTCAAGACCAGCCTGAGCAACATAGTGAGACCTCATCTTTACAAAAAAAATTTTTTTAATTAACTGGGTGTGGTGGTGTGTGCCTGTAGTCCCAGCTACTCAGAAGCTGAGGCAGAAGTATTGCTTGAGCCCAGGATCGAGGCTGCGGTAAGCCATGATGGCACCACTGCACTCCAGTCTGTGACAGAGTGAGACTCCGACTCAAAAGAAAACGCTAGCATATGGGCTTTCCCCTCCATGTGCTTGGTTCTCATTTCCCCTTTCCCCTCACCAACCAAGCCTCTTGGGCAGCTGCCCTGTGCTTGCTGACTCAGTCTCCTTTTTTTTTTTTTTTTCTTTTAAGTTGGAGTCTCACTCTGTTACCCAGGTTGGAGAGCAGCGGCACACTGCTCACAGCCAATGCAACCTCAACCTGCTGGGTTCAGGTGATCCTTCCACCTCAGCCTTCCAAGTAGCTGGAACTACAGGCGTGCAACACCATGCCCAGCTAATTTTTTTGTTTATTGTAGAGACAAGGTCTTGCCATGTTGTTCAGGCTGGCTGTAATCAAGATATGTGCTGAGTCAGAGTATAGATCCAAATCAGTGACCTTCATTTCCTTTTACATTTTCTTCATGTTCC
>CAUYQG010023670.1:0-36820 GCA_963574415.1 Tarsius wallacei | reverse complement strand
CCACCTTTTTTTTTTTTTTTTTTTGAGTTTGATTCTAACTCTGTCAGGGTGGAGTGCAGTGGCCGCTCCCGGCCCACGCACCCTCCCCCAGCTGGGCTCCAGGTCCGGCGATCCTTCCGCCTCAGCCTTCCAAGGAGCTGGAACTACAGGTGTGCGCTACCACGCCCAGCTAATTTTTGATTTATTGTAGAGATGAGGTCTCGCCAAGTTGCCCAGGCGGGTCTCGAACCCGCAGGCTCAGGAAATCCACTCACCTCAGCCTCCCAAGGCGCGGGATTACAGGCTGAGCCACCGAGCCCAGCTTTTCTTGCCATCTTGCCTCCATTACAGAAACTTTGTCCTCAGACCTCAGCCCTGCATCTGCTTGCTGCTAGTCTCTGAAAGCCCCCAGGACTGATATCTGAAGTCAATTACCGCTTCATTCACACTAGTGCTTATTGAATACTTAATATGTCTCAGGTCCAGATATATTATATTATTTAATTCTCCTGAAACTGTGTGCGGGAAGTATCATCCTCCTTATTTTCCAGATGAGGAAACTGAGGCTCTGAGTGGTTAAGGGTTAGATCTCACAGCTGTTCTTTAAGCAGTGGAGTTGGGTTGGAAAACCATTTGACGACAGACCGTTGATGCTGTCTTCCCCTCCTGGCCAGGTTCCCAGTCACACACTGTTGTGACTTCCCTAGGCTTTGTGGAAACTGCAACTTTGTTAGGTAAATCAGGCAGCTTAGGTTAGGAAAGATCTCAGGATGCCCTGAGATCAACTTCTGCCTGACTGGAGGCCACAGCGGGCATCACCACCCCAAGCCTGATGGCACTGAAACCAAGCCCTTCTGACAGACCGTCCACCACATGCCAGCCACACACCTGGCTCCTTACAGACTTGCCCACACCATGTCTGTGCCAGTTCCTACCTTTGCTCACACGGTCTCGTCTTCCTGGTGCTCGTCTTTCCTTCTCTTCCCCAACCCACCCCTTTTCCATGGTCTGATCCAATCCCCACATCCTAAGTCCTGGCAGTCTGACTGGACTCTTCCTTCTGATCTTCCCTGTTGGTGTCTGGAGCACACATAAATGGCATAAACATGAATGATACAAACGAGAAAAGCAGATCTTTAATAATTCCACCGCAACTACAAAAGCAGGAGGTAAAGGAGATCCAGATTGTATACGAACTCTCTGATTTTTCATGCAAATTAATTTCAGCTTATAAAGCACTGTGCATACCAAGGAAAGTCCATGTTTGAGTTGGATTTGGGTCATGAATCACCAGTTTGCAACCATCTCCAAGAGCATGTGTGGTATGCCTCATTCACCCCAGCGTCCAAGTCTGTATGTCCCTGCATGATTCCCTCAACTGTCTCCATGGATGACTTGATTTCCCCACATGGCTCCCACCTCTTTTCCAGGATTAAGAAAGTTTAGCCAATCACATTTTCCTCGATACTCTGGCTACCAGGAGTCTCACAGCCAAAACTGAGCTAAATCATACAAATTATTCTTACCCTTAAGTTTCTCTTTTATTCTTCTATTTGTATGTTATGCTTTTATTGTGTTTGTGTGGCAAACCATCACAGAAATTTCATGAAAGACATAAGGAAGAATTACATAGGTATTTTTTGAGGGATGACCCCAAACTCCACAAGGTCAGGGCAATTTCTGTTCCTGTGTTTACCTTGACTCTTTGGCAGGTCCAAATGGGGGGAGGGGAGGTAGGAGGGGGTCATATGTATTTCTAGGATTCGTTGGTTGCAAGTTGCAGAAAGCAACTCTACCTGGCATCATCAAAGGGGAATTTTTTTTAAATCAAAAGGTGGAGTAACTCAGAAAATATAAAGAAGTGAAGAAAAGCAAAAGGTCAAATGGAGAACCAGTTTGGATCTGAAAGTAGAGTCACCGCTGCGTTGAAATCTGACTCAGTTTGTAATCTGGGATTGATGACTTCTGACTCCAGCGCCCGCCGCTCAGGACTTGAGTTTAGAGAAGTCAGTATTGCTTGGATAACGTTTTCTCTCCTTATTAGTCTTGCCAAGACCCTTAAAGGAAGGGAGAAAGCATTCCCCAGAGGAAAATCTGGGTGAAATTTAGGGGAAGAATGGATGTGCTAAATGGATCTCGTTGACGTGTATTGAACTGAGCCAGACCTGGTAGGCTTGGAGACTCCAGTGTGGGAACATTCATGCATTTCTCTATTTCTTGTGAATCCAATGGGACCCATCATGGCTGAATCATGACCCTGGGAAGGAGGCCTTACATAGGAAATTGGATAAAGGAGAAAGCAGGATTTCTCAGAGCCTTCCCCCCAGTTCGGGGTGGGGCAGGCCTAGCTGAGCTCCAGAGTGACCCCCACATCCTACAAGGCAACCACAAATATGGTCCTTTCTCAGCACTGCCTTCTCAGTCCTGCCACGAACAGTACATCCCTTGGTACAACCCATATCCTCCTACAGTGCTTAGCTGACACTGCTGAGTTCTAGCATCCTCATCTCATCTCCCAGGTTGGCAAGGTTCTGGGACTCAACAGGCAGCTGGGATTAGGGGTTAAGAGCTTAAATCGGGATCTGTAAAGTCCCGGATCAGAGCTCTGGCTTCCCTGGTTGTCAGATTATGAGCCAATCTGGTTTCCTCTCTAAACTTCCCTCATCAAAAAACTAGCCGGGCGTGGTAGAGCGCGCCTGTAGTTCCAGCTCCTTAGAAGGCTGAGGCGGAAGGATCTCCAGAGCCCAGCAGGTCGAGGCGGCGGTGGCTGGGAGCGGCCATTGCACTCCAGTCTGGGCAACAGAGTGAGACTCCAACTCAAAACAAAACAAAGACGGTAATTCAAATCGCATCAAAAAATAAATGCACACACTATTTCAAACAGCACAGTGAGGAAAGGAAATGGACTGCTGAAGAGGTCGACGCCCATCCTTGGTGGGGAGAGGCTCTCCCAGCTTCAGGGAACAGGGTCAGCTGGTGGCTTCCCGCTATCGGCCCCCTCAGGGTCCACCTCAGCTGGGCGGAGAGCTGCCTTGACAGAGGCCTCACCCTTTCTAGGGCAGCCTCGGTCTGGGAACTCAGCAAGGTGCCTGCAAAAGCCCAGTCATCTCTGCCTATTAGGGGACACTGTGATGGGGGGTTCTCATTCCCAAGCCACCCGTCTCCATCACACTTCTTTCTCTGCCCTGTGTTTCCTCCCAATTCCCTGCACGGGTGTTGAGCTCTTGTAAATGCCTTGCCTCCCAAGCTCCATCTCTGAGTCTGCTCCCTCCTGGAGTACTCACACTGGGACGCAGAATAAAGGGACAGAGCTCACTCGTGGTTCAGGAATAGGGTCAGGTGAAGACTTTCTGCAGAGGCCACATTTGAGCAGAGCCCAGATGTAGGCAGAGGGGCGGCGAGACAATCTGGGGAGACTGGTCCACAGCAGAGACACACGCAAGTGTGAAGGCGTGGCGAAGAAGGTCCACAAGGAGATCGGTGTGGTCAGAAAGGAGCAGGGAGGGGATGAGGTCAGAACCGAAGGAGATGTCATGTGAGGCTGGCAGGTTGTACAAATGGGCGGCTTTTAATAGTAGTGATACGGGAAGCCGTGTGGGTTTTGAGCTGGCACATCATGTCTTCTGTTTCCAATGGAGAACTCCGGCTGCTATGTGGAAGATGGGTGGGGAGTTGGGATGTAGGTGAAGCAGGGCAATAGCGTGGGAGGGTATTTTGGTGGCCTCTGGCGAGAGATGACCGTAGCAACCCGTTAGGTCGTTGTGGTTGTGTCTGTAGTTGTAACAGAATAGCGGTATAAGAGTAACAGTAGCAGCTGCCGCCGTGGCAGAGGCTGGTAGGTAGAGAGGAGGGAACCTTCCTCCATCCCACAGTGCTGGGCTTGCTGGGCAGTATCCACGTGTAGCTCATGTGTGTGGTCCCTCCGTGTAAGGCCCCCAGGGTGCAGTGGGTGTCAGACCAGACCTGTATCGATCATAGCCACGCACTTAGGCTCATTCTCGGCTGGGAGACAACACGCAACGTGCTGCACCCACACACTCCGTGTACACAGTCTTGCCCAGCCTTGCCAGTGTCTATTTCACCTTCCAGAAAGTGTTTTTCACTCATTTTGGCTGCCCTAAGGTCTTCTTTCGGAAAGGGCTGGGCAGCGGTGTGTGTTCTTCGATGCACCCAAGATGTGGCCTGGGTCTCCGCCTCTCTGCTTCCCCTTCTCGTACCGTCCCTTTCCCTTGGCTTCTCTTTGTCAGGCCCCAGGAGTGTCCACAGGTTGCTGGCGCCATGCAAACAGGCAGCCCCACTCAGGAGAGGGATCCTGAAGCCCCAGCTCTGGAGCAAATTCCATAATCAACTAGACTGAGTGATGTGTTTAGGAGACCAAGGTTGATAGTAACTATAATTCACATTCCCTGGGCACTCTGCTCTGTAATAAACCTGGATGTCAGACAGCCCAGCCAAGAGCTAACATACCTGTTTGAACTAGTCTTGTGCCAATGGAAACACGTCAGAAAAGAAAAACATTTAGCCAACTGTCTGATGCAAATGGGTTCTTTTCAGCCAAATGGAGAATGATCACCTATACATGGGCATACGAGTGTGTTAAATGCTGATACGTAATAAAGCGTTGAGCCACTCTCCTTTGGTGTTCATGAAGTAATGCCCCTGGGGGTAGAGGCCGTGTCAAGCTTTTAGGCCCTGCCTGGCCCACCCAGAGTCAGATCAGAGCTGAGTGGGCGCCTTCCCCATCATGGTGCCCCATGGTGTGCCCAGCCCAAAATGTTTACATACCCAGTGTCAGAAGACGAAAATGTTTAGCTCTCTCTGGGTGGAATCAAGAGGTATGAATTTATAAGTGACCCTGTTTAATCACAACGTCCAGGGAAACACCATTCAACCCAAACCCTATGAGCAAATTTCAAAATACAGATTTTGCTGGTAAAATAGCCCCATGCTGCCTTTTCCTCGTCAAATATGCATTTAGCCCCCGAGAATCCTTTTCACTAAGCCAGCAGCTCCAGCATGCACAATGGTTTAATCGTATATTGTTCTCTGAGTACTAACCCTTTACAAATCATATGACATAAAAAGAAAAATAAGTAACATTGTAAAGACAGTAATGAGAACTGTTGAGCTAAAGTGCCTCTTAAAGAAATCCTAATAAATTCCAGAATTTCTAGTCTTCTGGCAAGCTTTCCATTTAGAACAAAATCAATGATCAATGGCTGCGACGAGCCAGCATTAGGCTTGCATGCCTCCGGAGCAGGGAAAACTCATAGACGAAAGATGACATTTAAGGGAAAAAAGCTGACATTGAGTCCATCACTGTCATCGCTTCTGCCATAAAGCAGCTTCAAATATTAAAACATTTTTCATCTGTGCTGCATTATTGGCACCAGAAATTGTTTTCTCTCTGTCTGGTGCGCATTTGAACTGCAGCAGCGCTCCCCGGAGACTCCGGATTGTTACCAAGGCCTCATAACATATTGGCAGTTGACGTGGTGGCGTTCATGTACACTTGCCACTCACATGGAGCCCTCCCTCCCCTGGCCTGCAGACGCAAACCACTCCGGCTGCACAGGGACTCCGGTTCGGTGGCTGGGATGCAGGGGACGGTGGGTCAACATGCCCACGCCCGTGGCCCCTCAGTTCCGCAGGCTGCCTTCCCCGGGCCACAGCCCCGGCTTTGCCCCTGCCTGGTGTCCCAGGTGCCCCTGCACAGACCTGGCCTCTTGTGGGCAGCTCCACCAGGACTCCACAGTCTTTGGGCTGAGAAAGGTTTGGCTGCAGAGGAGAAAGTCTTGCAACCTAGGCAGGCATTAGCCGGTTTTCCTTTTGTGCTCATTGCGTGCCGGCCTCTGTGTCACGATTCAGGGAAACAAGGACATCTCAGCTTCTGTGACTGTCCTCACAGGACTCACTGTTCAGCGATGAAGACAGTGGCACGCCCACCTGGAGAGACGCACACGGTTTCCTTGGAGGAGGCCCACGGCCCGGCATGCCTCGCGCAGGAAGAGTGTGTGCTGGGTGACCGGGTCACACGAGGGCACCAGCCGACTACTTTGGATATAAAAGATTCTCCTTGGGGGCCCTTACAGTTCTAGCTGCATGGGGCATGCACCCTGAGCCAGAAGAAAGACTCTGTTAGGGTGTGCATGCCTTGAAGGAGAGTGCCGCAGGGTGACTCAGTCAGTGTCCTGGGGCCTTGGACCTTGGGAGCTGCCATGCTTTTGTGTCCCCTTGACACCCTCAATCACTTCCGCCCTACCCTTAAAACTTAATCCAGAATGTCCTCTTCCTCTCTAGATGGGTATCCAGCCCCGTGACGAGAACATTTCTTTCCCTGGGAAGCAGCTCTGAGGGCTGGTGTGGCCGAGTTATCGCTGCATGTCTGGAGGTAGAGTTGGTGAAGGACAGATGGCAAGTGGATGGCAGGACTCTCAGGTGTCCCAACCAGTGTTCATTCCTGTAGCTCTTGGGTGTCAGCATCTGCATGCCCTGGCCAGGGTAGAGTCAGTCAGGGCTGGACAGAAGGCACAGTGCTCACTCAAACCCCTGGCTGTGGCTGGGGTGGGGGGCAGGGTGACTTCTCCAACAAAATCAGTACCTAGAGCCATGGTGCTTTCAACGCATTAAGTAAAAAGTTTTCATTCATCCAATTAAAATGGGAAGAAAAATTAAACTGTTTAGAGTCGAAGATTAGATGTGTCATTACACCAACACAGTTGTAAAATAGAATTTAAAATATTTTTCTGAAGAAAGAGGCCCACAGAGACAAAAGTGCTTGGGGTCCCTGTCAGAGGGGGTGCATGGCTAGTGCTCAGTGGTTGGGTTACGTGTCTCCAAACCCTGAAGCTGCTGGGCAGGATCTCCAGAGACACCCAGAGCTTGTTCTTGGAGTCCAGGCAGCTTGGCTTCTGACCCGATGCTTGGGTCTCTCCTTCTGGACACTCACTCGGCTCAATGGAAGGATGGGGGCTGGAGGAAGAAGGCAATGCTATTCCACAGACCCTGTCCACACCTAGATGCTGGGACACCCAGCCCTGACTCCAGGGAGCTGTTGTCCAGTAGGCATATATACAGTCTGCAAAGAACCGCAACTTAGGAGAAATGGAATGGGTGCAGCAGAGGGACTGGGGTGAACCTGCTGGAGTGATGGGGTGATCCATGGGGAGGGGTCAGAGAAACTTGTAAACCCAGACATCCCCAACTGCCACCCCATCCTCCTTCCTGACACAGACATCTTTGTTCTTTCATCTGCTTGTGCCTTTGCTCTGGCCTTTCCCTCTTGGTCAGATGGTCCCTTGAAGGCCTCCTCCCATGGAGGGGCTTTTCCTCCAGGCCCAGCTCAGTGTCCCCTCCTCCACCAAGTGCTCCACTGCCCCTGGAAGGATCATTCTCCTTGGTTCCATCACCAACATGCTGGACAGCTTTGGACATGATGCTTAATCCCACTGAGGCTCAGTTTTCTGATCTGTGCAACAGAAGGTACAGTCCCAAGTATATGGTATACAGTGGGTGCTTAATACAGAGTAGCAACTTTGAGGAAGCACTGAGAAATGAACAGGTGTAGACCCTCACACTGAACTACTTTCTCAGTCACTTTGCAGGACCCCTACCTGCCCCACCCCTTCTGAAGGGTCTTCCCCCTGCCCTCAGGGCTACCTTGAACTTTATTTTTTGCTGGAACTTTTTCAGGGATCAGGAAGCCTGCACCATTCCCGAAACTGCTCACTCTCCCAGAATCCCCATCAGCCGCTCCAGGAGCAACCCGGGTCCTCAGAATCCACTCTTGTCCCAGAAAAACGCCTGTTTGCTTCTCAAAGGGCATGGAGGAAATCCCAAAGGGGACGTGTGACTGGGCCCTCGCCCCGACTCCAAGGTCTGCCGAGCAAAGCAGACCCTTGGCAGGCAAGGCGGGAGGTGGAGGAAGGAGAGCCTCCCTCTCCATCTTCCCCAGCCAGCATTCAGGGATCAAAGGTCGCCTTGAGGACGAGGCCGGTGGAACTCCCAGGCAGCCAGGCCTGGTTGGGTGTGGAGGACAGAAGGGGCATAGTCAGGTGTGAGGGAGGCTGCCTCTGTCTCCCACCTTCCATCCACCCACCTGCCCGTCCAAGTAGGTCCCGGCTCCCCTGCCTTGAATAACCCTCCCCACCACAGAGAAGAGGAGCGTGCTGCTCCTGGCAGTTCAGGCGAGTCGAGGGTGGATTGTCAGGGCATTTAGACGAAGGGGAAGGGAAGAAAAAGAGTGCACAAGATGGGGAGACCACACAGGGAGACCGTGCACAGAGCCGCCGCCGCCATCTGCCACGGCTTCACATGCCGCTCCGGAAACTGACAGACACCGCCTCAGCAAGGCCCAGCCCGTCAGATGAGTCAATCAATCAAAAAAATTCTTATGAAACTTAATCATAGAGGGTCGTGTTAGGGAGTGGGGAACAGATTAAATTACCACGGTATTAGATACGGGAAATGATTTCTGTCAAAACCATCTTTACTGCAATTATAATATGTTAATTATGTATTTCATTAAGTAAGTGGATTAGAGTCTGCACAGATGAAATCATGTGGAGGCTTTGAATCATTCGCTGAGCACGGTGGGAGGACTCATGTGAATGGAACCCGGTTAATTTGGAAAACTTTCACATGCTAAATGTGGTTTTTTTCCTCTTTTGTGACCCTGGCCCCCACCCCAGTGGAGGAAGCGCCTGGTTCCTGGGTTGCTGAGAGAAGCATCCGTGGCTGCTTCCGGGCACTGAAGTCAGCACACGAGGCCCACATGTTGGATCCCAGCGGCCAGGGAGTATTTCTGTCTTGCTTCTCCCGGCTTCCAGTGGGCAAAGTAATGCTGAAGTCCTCCAAGGGGGGGTGGATGCCTCTGAGCCCCTGCCCATCAGCCAGCAAAGTCTGGCAAAGGCTTCATGAGGTCCATCATCAACTGGCAACCGGTGCCGTGAGAAGACCATTACGGCATCCATACCCCTGTGAGCCCACGTGCATTCCGGCCACCTCACACGCATGAGCCCCTCCCATTTGGTCTTTGGAGAAACCCTGACCCTTGGAAGAGAGCTTTAAAGAGCCCAAGTGGGATCTCCCTGCAAGGCAGAAGCCTGCCCAGCTAAGGCAGGATGGCCCACAACTCACGGACAGACACAACCAGATGTTCTGTGGCACATATTTCAGGCCAACTCGTGTAATCCTCTCTCCCATTGGGCCCTGCTGTCCTAATAAGCCACAGAACAAGAGAGCTGTTGAGTTACCTGGTTTCTAGGCACCCTCGTTTGCCGTGCTTACACAGGAAATGGGCTGAGGGTACACCTGTATCCCCAAAGTCCACTTGGGCTACCAGAGTGCAGTCTTTCCCTCTGTCGATGGGCCTTCTTGTCTTGTCCCTGCTCCATTTTAGAATCCAGCTGGGTAGAAGGAGACTGCCCATCTCAGCTCAAGTTCAAGGAGACAGGGAGCAAACCCTCCACACCTCCATAGCCCTCCCTTCTTCTTGGCTTCTAAGGCCTTCCAGGATTTAAGGGGCAGATGAGTCACAGAGAGAGGAAAATAAGAGTTGATAATTATTTTTCAGAAAGAGGAGGTATCCGGTGCATTTAAATTTCCTGGGTCCTTGAGTATTCAGTTATCAGTAACAGCCACAAGGAAGTTTTGACAAAGAGAAGGAAAGAGAGGAGCAGGCACACAGGGCCTGCCTGGCGTGCATGGCGGTATAAGTGACGGGAAAAGGTTGGCTGATTTGATGAAAACCCCATCAGCCTCTCTAGGGAGATATTACTTTCCTCATTATTCCACTGATTGGCCTTATTTCATCTGAAGAATGCTGCACATTCCTTACAGACCTGGCAAGCTTCTTTAACAATATCCAGAAAAAAAAAATCTATCACCCCCTTCATAGGAACAACAAGGAAATTAACGGGAGTCATATTCTTCCTCAGGAGTCAGTTGAGAGACCCAACCCAAGCCCCTTGCTTCTGACCCAGCCACCCACTCCTCAACTCCCAAAATTATAAAATACATTGCATAAATCCAGGCATCGTATGGTTGGAGGCGGAGCTTGTCTCAGATACAGCATCAGTTAAGGATGTTTCATCGATTCCACAAGGAGAACAAAGCCTCCAGCTGGACTCCCAGGATCCCTGTTTGCACAGAAACAAAATCCTAATGTGACTGGATGATTCAGGAAGGACTCTGTTTTCAGGGAGACTCTGTCCTGATGCGGGAGAATCAGTTCCATCCCTGATGCAACCAGGGCTTCACTTTCCATCACGACGACAGGGGAGGAAGTGCAGAAACACACTTGTGAAATTCAGCCTGGGACTGGCGTTATCAATGGCCTGGAGCTTGCAATAACTATTAATTAAGTGCATTTTTTCATTATTCTTCGGCAAAGAGGTACGATTTAATGATGTAAGTTAACAATGGATGATAATTTAAAGTGATGACAATCGTTTAATTATTCACACACATACAAAAGTTAACTCCATAGCTTATTTCTTTGTAAGAACAAGTTCGTTTAAAATATTTTGAACCATGCATACAATGACCACTTAGACTCTTTCCTTCATGGCTTTGTAGAGACAGAGTCAGTTCTTCCTGTAAATTTCTCACTAGACAGTTCTACAGACTACGAACTCTGGCTTATAAAAAGAAGGAAAAGAAGAAGAAAACAAAAAGTCCCACCATTCCAGGGTTTGTCTCGAATTTCCTGGAACTCGGGAATGGGATAGATGGTTCCATACTACTGTGTCTTTCCATTTAAGTAGGTAGGAACCAAACTTGCATAGTAACATGTGTATGTATGAGTGTGTGTGTATGCATGTGTGTGCTGTGTGTGGTGGGTATTCCTGTCTTGACAGCATATCCAAGAAGTCCAGTTTTTTTTCCTTTCTCTGACTGTCCAGAGTTGGAGGTGTTTGAGCTTGGAGGAAGTGCCACTCCAAAACTGACTAGAAAAGAAAGGAAGAAGACTAAATAAATAAGATAAATACTGCAATTGGAGGACATCCTCTTAAGTTCAGAGTCTTTGGGTATTCTTGGAACAATAGTCTTCAACTATGACTATGATATATGATAATCAAGAATGTTAGAGCTCTATGGCTTGGGGATAGAGCCAGTGTCATTACAGGGAACTGGGAATCCTGGCGAGGGATACTGTGGAATCTTCACAATTATTCTGCCCCTTCTGAATTGTCTGTCTTGGGAAAATGTAGTGTTTAACCATGACTCATGCCCTGTCCTCGCTTGTTCTTTGGCCTCTTGCTCCTGGGAACCACCTCCACTGTTGACAGCAGCTCCAGCAAACTTGTAGAACGTAACGGAGAAGGGCCTGGGGCACCATCACCAGACCATGCCTTGAACGGAAGCAACTCAAAATCCTGGTGGAGTGAAAGAAGCGAAACCATGGTTGGGTCAACAGAGTGCCAGTGTTCAGATGGAAATGTTGGAATACCATCAAACATAGAAATAAATTAGTCAAACCACCAAATAGTTGGATGTGGTTGAACATTTGGATGATCAAATATAGCAGCTCTGTTCAGGCTCTCTTTTTGATGACTCATTTTTTTTCAGCGTAATTATCTCACCGGACAGTTTCATAGATCAGGAACTTTTTGGCTAGAATTATAATAATCTTGCCATCGAAGTTCAGCTATTTACTATGGTCTTGTGTTATATGGCTATAGTTGATACCACGTGACATAAGATAGTGATGTATAAAGGTCAGTTTTCCACCAGAATTACTATTCACAAGATGTTTGGAGAAAACCAGTGGCAGGGCATTCAATATTCTTACTAAAGAATGTGTACTCTAGCCTAGTCTTCTAAAACCTGGGGACCCATTCTTCAAAAGAGAAAGTCTATGTAAAAAATTAATTTCCTCTACCTCCTCTCAGTCACAGGAGGAGTGGAAGGAGAGTAATTTAAGCTGAGAATGAAATGCCATTGGGGTCTTCAGGAGAGTACTAAAGGGTGTGACCATCAGCTGGTGATGTCTGACCGGTGCTCCATAAATACCATTTATAATTGGTTGGTCAGATACCACCTCGCTATGTAAGGTTACTGCACAAACCAGATACTTGCTATTATTTGACCTTCTCTTGTTTTATGTTGGAAATATCACCAACTAATTTTTTTTTTTTTTTGCTTAACTTTAACTTGTTTATTGTTTTCCCTTCTAGAAACTGTGTTCTGTGGGAGAGCAAGGGCTTTGACCTCCTTGTTTGTTTGCCATTGTAGTGTGTGCCTAATACCTGGCTCATGACAGGTATTCAATAAATGTTTGTTAAGTGAGTGAATAGATATGTGTCTATTCTGGTTGTTGATTGTCAGGCAATTTTTCCCTCCTTTAGTCTGGTAGGTATACTGACATAATTGAACCAACGAAGTGATTACAAAAATATAACCATTGGTGGACCGAGTTATTCGTTCTAATTCTTACTCTTAGCCCTGTGTTCCTCCTTTTGCCATATGAGTTTGCAGTTCTTCTCATTAGAGGGTGGGACAAATTTCCCCACCCTTGTGTTTGACTATGAGACTGCTTTGGCCAATAGCATGAGGTGGAAGTGACAGTATGCCAGTTCTGAGCCTCGGCCTTAAGATAACTTATGTGTTTCTGTTCACTGCTTGCATTTCTACCATCACCATAAGAATAACATGTCCGGGTTTGCCTGCTTGTCTGCTGGTCCCCAAAAGAGAATGTAAGATACAGCAGAGCCATCCAGCTGAGCCCTACCTGGGTGGGCTGAACCCCAGCCAACCCACAGTCACATGAACACATAAAAGCATAGCGCTGATATGGTGTGCTTGTTTGTTATGCTACAATGTCAAATCCATACTCATCTTTTGTCTCAAATTCATGACAGCCAGTTCCCTGAATGGATGATCCTGCACTCAAGACACTGAATTGGCTAAAATAACCAAGGTAGACATACCCATGTCCAAGCCAGGACATCTGCCCTTTCTTCCTCAGTGGATGATACAGAAAACAGAAGAGAATCACTGCCCCTGAGGGAGCCCAACTGAGGGCCAGGTACTGTATTCTCTTTCTCCCATATGTTGTCTCATTTCGTCCTCACACCTAGGGTATCCCCACTTCACAGATAAAGATGCTAGGCCTCTGGCCTCTCACTAGGAAGAGAAGTCCTGAAAGAGTCTATCAACTGTGGTCCTCAGCGATCACTCCAAAGAGAAGAACTAGTCATGTTTCTTATCAGAATAAACCAGCAGAAAAACAGAGCTAACCAGGCGATCACCAACACTCTACATCAGCCCCAGGCCTCAGAGTGCCCTGGAATGAACAGTGAGTTTGGCCTCATTTAGACATGTCTTCAGGCTTTCCCAAGGACTATGTTACTTGGACAAAGATTATTTGTCCTGGATTTCTTTGCACCCCTGCCCTCCTTCTTGCCTTAGATAACCCCTTCCAGCAGAGAGCAGCACATTACATAAGGGATGTTGGACTTCTGCCTTCAAGATGACAGCATTTTTGAAACAAAGAAATAGCCATAAGTCCAATTTGTTTCCTTGCCAGGCTTTCCAAACAGTTTTGCTGTAGGAAAGTGACCACCCCATTGGGAAATGTAATAATTGTAACTTGCATCTGAGGACACATCTTTCTGCAGCCTGGGCGCTCATGTACTCATTCATGTGATAGACTTCTATTGAGAATTCACTCTGAGCCAGGCAGTCTTCTAGGGCCTCAGAGTCCAGGGCCATCCTCTTAAATTAGTGCCCCATTCATTTGGAAGCATTTAAGAAGAGATATCCTTTATCATCGCTGCTCATTGAAGAACTTTAGATGGCTTTCGGACATAAGTCCAACTCCTCATCTTCTTCCGCCCCTCATCATTTGACATTTGTCCTGACTTCCAAGCCTCCACCCGTGGCCATATGTGTTTTCTCTGCCCTGAATGTCTGTCTTCATTCCTTTCAGTTTTTTCCCAAGACTCTGATCTAATGGCCTGAGAGCCCAAGGAGCCATCTTCGGCTGTTTTGAGCAGAACCCATCCCAACCTCTCACTGACACCATAGTGAGTACTCTATACTCTGTGGCATTTGATACACAGTAGGAATATGCCATGACAGTGACCTAATGGTCACAATGCTTTGCATTTCTCTTACCAATCTCCTCAGCAATTGAAGCGTGTAACACTTTGTTGAGGTCAGAGATCTTATCTTGGAGACCTCAGCTTCTGGCACATAGGAGATCCACAATAAAAATAAATGAGCAGATGTTATTCACTTAATTATTGTGTTTATCGTTCATTGTGTGTCTGTCTCCCACCAGAATGTATGTTCCAAGAAGACAGGCCTCTTTATCTACTGTGTTCAATCGTGTGTCATGAGTACCTGGAATGGTGTCAGGTACATATAGTATTCAATAAATATCATTAACTACATGAATAGTTGGGAGCACAGAAATATATTTTTCAGAACTTGGGTGACAATAACCAAAGTCTCTAAATACCCTGTAATTTCCTGAGGGATGGGGGCAGGTCTTTTCTATTTTAATGCCCAGAGTTCTTTGTTCTCCATGTAAACGAAACAGGATATTCTGAGTGTGATAGGGCCTTGCACCTGCACCAGTTTGGGCTGGTCAGGAACACGCGCAGATATCAGACCACCAGCTAGGGTGTCTATTTAAAGTGAAGAGGCTTTGACTCTTGGATCATTATCCACCTGCACAAAGATCTTTATGGAAGCACCATCTTTTCTGGTGATCACACCTCTAGGAAGGATGTTATAAGGCCAGGAAATTGATTTCCTGCATTGCAAAATCATTCCCAGGGTCATCAGTATCAAAGCCAAGTGGCTCATGGATTTTTTTTAAAGATAAAGTGCAGTATGTTTTGTGAGTTAAGCTTAACAAGATGTGATGAAATGAAAGTTCATTCTTTGAATAAGTGTCATGGCTTAATACAAGCAGCGGATCCTGGCCGCTTCTTTAATCATGACCTGCAGAATCAACCTCTCCCTAAGCAAAAATCTAAGGCACAGAGGGGGGCAACAGGGCTGGCAGGCTCCTTCGGCTGTCCAGCGTGTCCAGGCCAGGAAGCCCTTCATGCAGCAGCTATGGGACTGAGGAGAAAATAGGCACTTTCCTGCCTGGGAGCAGAGTGGAAAATTGGTACAACCATTCCAGGGAGCAATCGGGGCCTGGGGACTGAGTTGAAAATATGCTGACATTCTAACCCAGCAACATTTTGTAGGAATTTAACTTAAAGAAACTCTCTTGCAAGTGCATGGAAAGACCAGTACGAGAAGTGCGTTATCATGATGCTTGTAACATGTGGGAATGATGGCAAGTGATTTAATGTCGCTGGATCTGTGGATAAAACAATTCTCGCTGTATCCAAAGAGTTGGACACTAAACGGCTAAAACGATGAGCTAGACTAGGAGTCCGCAGGCTGTAACCAGCAGGCCAAATCTCGTCTGACTCCTGTTTTGATAAATAAAGTCTTGGCAGATACCGACTCATTCATTCATTCATTCATATATTCATTCTAGTTGCATCAGAGACTACACGGCCCACACGTACCCTAAATACCTGATGTGTTTACTGTCTCACCCTTCACAAAAAAAGTGTTCTGATTCCTTTCTCAACAGAGCTGCATAGATCATTACTACTAGAAAGGGAAGATAATTTGGAAGAAAAAAGATGCTATGATCCTTTATGTGAATTAAACATAAAAATTTAGCTGGGCGCAGTGGCTCAGGACTGTAATCCCAGCACTTTGGGAGGCTGAGGTGAGAGGATTGCCTGAGCCCACAAGTTCGAGACCAGCCTGGGCAACTTGGTGAGACCTCATCTCTATAAAAAATCAAAAAAATTAGCTGGACACGGTGGCACATGCCTGTAGCTACTTGGAAGGCCTCCAGCCTGGGTGACAGAGTGAGACTCCAACTCAAAAAAAAAAAAAAAAATTATGGCTACATACTAAATAAGGGGAAGCATACAAATGGGCTAGGAGGTGTCAACTTAATTCCTCATCCTAACCACCCAAGGGAGGGACCAAGGAGAAGGGACTGCAGAGAATCAAAGGCTACCCAGAGATAGTGACTTACTCCTTCTGTTATGTGAACTTGGTATACACAGAACAAAGTTATTCTCCCATGGGAGGTGAGTAGAGACCCTAGGACACAGGCTTTGTTGATTGAAGCATGGGCCACTTTTGAGATCCCTCCTCCCTGCCCTGCCTCCCTGCTTGTCCTCCCAGGACTGTGAACAGCCTTTCCAACTGTAAGTGGCAGACAGTTCTGGTCTGAGGACTAAAGTTAAGGTAAGGCACAACACCATATTTTAGACAAAAAAATAACTATATATAAGTCTATAGAAGTGAAATTTAAAACGTTAGTGTGTATATATATACTAGAATATATACACTTCTAGAATATATACACTCCTAGACTATACACATGCTTATATAATCTAGATGCCCTAATTGTGTTTTCCTACTGCTGATGTCACAACTTAGATGTGGGACTCATTGAAGTCTACGTTGTCCAAAACAATAGCACCAAGTCACAGGTGGCTATTGAACACTTGACATGCAACTAGGTCACATCAATGACATGTTGAAATGATAATATTTGGTATACCAGTGTATCAGTTTTCTATTACAGCTATAATAAAATACTACAAACTGGGTGGCTTGAAACAACACGTATTTATTATCTCACAGTTTTGTAGGTTAGAAGTCCTCTGCAGGTCTCACTGGGCTAAGTCTGAGGTGTCCTTGAGCTGCATTTCTGGAGGCTCTGGAACAGAATTCCTTGTCGGGCCTGTTCCAGCTTCTAGAGATCTCTCACGTCTCTTGGCCCACCTTTCATCGTCAAAGCCAGGAGGAACTGGTCCAGTCCTCTCCATGGTACCACTCTGGTATTCTCTTATACCTCCCTGTTCTACTGCTAAGGACCTTTGTCGTTACACTGGGCACATCCAGGTCATCCAGATCATATTCTTATCTTAAAGTCAGCTGACCAGCAAATTTAATTCCATCTGTAGCCTCAGCTCTCTTTAGCCATGTACAAAACACATCTACAGTCTGGACGTTACCCATGAAGCACACATTCTGCTTCTATCGGACAGTGCCACTTCCAGACACGTGGATGTGCTTTGCCAACTATAATGTGCTTTGATGATGGGAAATGTACATGGAAGAAAATGACTCTTTGGAAGTCACTCTTGAAAGTAGTGATAACACATCTCAACCCATAGATGTAAATAATACCATAATAGCGCCCATTTATTGAGAGCTTACTATGTGCCAGCCTGTCTAATATTAATTGGTTTCATATTCATCTTAATCCTGAGACAGGTGCTGTTGTTACTCACATATTATAAGTAAGGTTGCTGAGGTGCAGAGGGGTTAAGTAATTTGCCCGAAGTCACCCAGCCAACAAGCAGGAGACTCTGGAGGCTTCCCTCTAAGAACCGTGCATGTGTTAAAGGTCAGTTTGCACTCTAAGAGGTGCACAGGCTGGTGCTCTGGGGCCCCCCTACCTCTGTGCCAAGAAACTGCAAACAACACCTCTTCTTATGCAGCCCATCAGAGTGGATATCGTCTTGTGCTGTCCTTCCAAATACTGTAGGGGGAACTGAGTACCCCTGTGAGACTGATCTCTACCAGACAGCATCAGAAACCCAACAACTGCAGGGAAAGGCCTCAGCTTCTAAGGTCTTGAATGAAAGGTCACACACACACACACACACACGCACACACGCACATGCACACACAATTCAAATACATCTATATGCTCAAATATTTGCATATATTCAAATGCAGATATGCACTTTAAATATCTTTTATATATGCCGATATATGTATGTATGTAGTGTATGCGTATATTTGCCACATAGGCCCTCTTCTTTCTCATTTATTTTACCTAACTCCTTCACTATCTGTCAAATGATATCTTTTTTCTCCAGATCAAGATTTCTTCACATAGGTCCAATGTCAGTGAAATTTTGTTTACCATTCATGCTCTAACCCTGTGTGTGTGTGTGGGGGGGTTGTGTGTGTATATCTGACATGGGATATTCCCTGATTACCACACATGTGTGAACGTCTTTGCATGTGTACATACCTATGAGCACATCCATACCACCAAGGAGAGCATTTTTTTGTTTGTTTGTTTGTTTTTTTGAGTTGGAGTCTCACTCTGTCGCCCAGACTGGAGTGCAGTGGCTGCTCCCAGCCACTGCAGCCTCGACCTGCTGGGCTCCGGCGATCCTTCTGCCTCAGCCTTCCAAGGAGCTGGAACTACAGGTGCGCGCTACCACGCCCAGCTGATTTTTGATTTATTGTAGAGATGAGGTCTCGTCAAGTTGCCCAGGCGGGTCTCGAACCCGCAGGCTCAGGCGATCCACTCACCTCAGCCTCCCAAAGCGTGGGATTACAGGCTGAGTCACCGAGCCTGCTAGGAGAGCATTTTAAAAATTATTTTGGCGATCCTAGGTTCTGGATCCCTGATATTGATGTGGTTTTTTACAGAATATTTAACCAGAATCCGTTGGCAACACTCTGGCATACTCTTATTACACTGGGCACATCCAGATCATCCAGATCATTTTCCTAGCTTAAAGTCAGCTGACCAACCATCTTGAGGCCCACTGGGGCCATTGCCTTTCTTCTGTTCCCTCAAGGCTTCACCTGAGTTCATCTTCCTGAGCTTCATGTTCTCGGGCTTGAGTACAGTCAAACTGCAAGGCATGCTGGGAACCTCATTTTTTCATCTAGGTATGCAGCATCCACATACCTAGAATTCTATTTTTTTTTTGTTCTGCTGCCCTGTCTACCTTACTCTATTGACCCCCATCTAGGCAAATGTGACATTTTCAGCATAAGGTGTTTTCTGGAGCTGCATCTGCAGGTCCTGGTATCTGGACACCCCTTGGGTCCCTTCTCTCCCAGTGTCTTTTGGCCACCTCCTGGTCCCTGACATGCAGGGTGCAATTTGGCAGATCTGCAGCTGCAGTTTTGGAACCAGACTATGTTGTTCCTTAGCCAAGGTTTGGCAAATCCTTTCTGTAAAGGGACAGAGGGCAAACATTTCACGCTTTGCAGGCCACATGGCCTCTGTTATATCTCAATTCTTCCATTGTAGAGCATGAGCCATGGGCCACATGTACATGAATGGGCATGGCTGTGTTCCAATACAACTATTTCACAAGCAGGTCATGGACCTGGATTTGGCCCACTGGCCATCCTTTGCCGACCACTTCCAGACAACACCATGGGTCTTTATCTCCTGATGTCTGTAGGTCATTTTCATATCTGTCTAGTTGATGTCCCTGGTTAGTACTTAGAGCCCAAAGGAATGGGGAACGCCCACACATAACTAGGTAGTGGAACCAATGCAGTGATTTGAAGCATCATTATTTGCTCACCTGATTTGGTTCTCCATGCAGGCTCCTTGAGAGCCGAAACGGTGTCCCTCTCCCCAGCGCCCAGCACAGTGCCTGTCACATAGTAGGTAGCGCTACAGTAGTCATGGTTGAGAAGACTAAGTCACACTGTGGAAAAGCTCATTATAATCAGGTAGGATTTTAAGACCTAAAGTTTAATATTCATTCAGGACTTTTTTAGAAAGTGATGACATTTTTGAATAGATCATGGAAATGTGACTCCTATCTGGCTATCTGGTGAAGTAATCATAAATTGTTTATCTCGCAAATGAAGGAGAAAAAGTTATCTCTTGGCCCACTCATACTTTTTTAGACAATGGAACAGATGAGAGAATGAATGGGTAAATGGATGATGATTTTTACTCAAATTTTCTCAGATTTTCCTGGGCCCTGGAGAGCTGGGAGTCTTGTCTTTCTCACCTCTTCCACCCCACAGCACACATCACTTTTTGATCATGATATTTCTTTAGCACTAAGGCTAGATAAAGCCTTAGAATCCTTGTCACCCCCACTCTATAAGCATTCACTCACAATTGGTTAGCGAGTGCTATAAAATCTCTTTGTCATCCCTAAACCAAATGTTTGTGGAACACCTGCTATATGCTCGGCATATGTTAGGTTACGGAAGATTGACCAAAAGTAGTGAGGTGACAAGGAGTGATAGCAGTCAGGAGTGTCAAAGTTAAGTGCCGGTGACGCTCAGGAGACCCCAAGACCTGGAATGCTTGGGAAGTAACATAATAATTCCAGTTCCTTGAGCATCTACTGTGTGCCAGGCCTCACACTAAGTCTTTTGTGTATCCCACTGAATCAGGCAGCATCCAGTGAGATAAGTCTCTTCCACTATCTAGATGAAGAAATGAGATTCCCAGCATGCCTTGCCCCTGCACCCAAACCTGAGGACTGGAGGCCCAGGAAGATGGACTCAGGTGAAGTCTTGAGGGAACAGAAGGGAAAGACCTCAGTGGGCCTCAAAGAAAGGATAACTTTGTTGGAAGCGGATGTCATCTGTGGCCTATTGGGGGATCAGCATGAAAGAATATGGGTGCACATATTTACAGGGACAGACGAGAGGATGGATAGAGAGAGAGGTACATGGAGGGATGGAGGCCAGATCGGCTAAAGCATAGGGTTTGAGGTGGGGTTGGTAGTATTAAGACTGGAAAGAGATGATGGAATCTGTTTATGAAAATGCCAGTTTTCAGAACTTGAATTTACTCTGTAGTGGAGAATAGAAAAGCATGATAGGTGTAGCCAGGGAGTAAAATTATCAGTAAGATGCGTTAAAAGATGAATATGGCCCCAGCGAGGGGCATGAATTAAAAGAACGGAGGCTGGGTACACACCTCCCAGAGGGATGGTTATTGTCAAGAAGAACTGCATGGACTCAGGGTCTGCTTTGTCTCAAGCACCCTTCTATGTGCTTCGTGGTCATTCACTCATTTAATTTGCACAAGACCCCTAAGATATAAGTGCATTGAGGAAGCAGAGGCCCAGAAAAGCTGAGTTATGCACCCAAGATGGTGCATGCAGTGAGCAGGGGGCAGAGCTGGGAGTCCAGTGCCAGTGGTCTGGCTCAAGAGTCCAGACCCTCACCCCGACGCTCTCCTGATGGTCAGCTGGTAGAACAGAGGACAATAAAAAAGGACATGTGTGGGGGAAGGGCCGGAAGGTGAGCACCACCAGCAAAGTGTCAGGTTCCTAGCTTCTCGTACTTGACCCCAAACATGGCACTACTGCTCATAGAAGCTGGATCCACTGATGTTCCTGCCTCTGGCCCTGGGGGACCCACTGCTGAACTAGACCCTAAGAGAAGCCACCATAAGGATGAAGATCTCAGGTAAGAAGGACTGCATACCTAAACATTCATTCATAACCAAATAAAGAAACACTAACACTATTTATATCCGTGACGTGCCAGGCACTTTTCTAAATATGTGCCTGAATGCCTGCAGCCTAGTACAGTGCTTGACACATAGTAGGCCCTCGATTCGGTTGAATGAAGGAATGAGTGAGTGAGTGAATGAAGAAGCCAAAGACTAGGAGTCAGAGCCTCTTGGCCCACTCTAAGTATTTCCATCTCTTTGGTAGATGGAGGTGAGGCAAGTCCCTCTGGCCTCTCTGGACGTCAGGGTCTCCAGTACGATGGGTGTGTGAATTCTGAGATTTTAAGTGCCCCAGTGCACTTGGGCTTCTGTCCCGGCAGCTCTTGCAGGGCTGGGTGCAGCTCCCAGTGTGGCTAAGTCCCCCTCTTCTTCCTTCATGGCAGCTGCTGTGGTGGTTTTCCCTCTTTGCAACAGGACACCAAATGGTTAATGCACCACCCAGCGTCCTTGATTTATGAAGTGGCCGACTGGACCAGGAAACACAACAGAGACAGCCTTCTCACTTACAGGGGAGACCCCAGAGAGCAGTAATTTTGTGTGCACAAAGACAAGAGGCAGCCTCGGCCTCAGTGGTGTTGGAGAGCCCGCCCTGCCGAGCCCGACCCGGGGACCACGCCAGGGCCGGCACTTGTGCCTGCCCCGTGCAGGGACAGTGGTGGCTTTGTCACCTGGCTTCTGTCGTCCACCAGCCCCAGAACCTCAGTCGCCCACCCTCTGCCCTGAGAACTGAAGTGCAGCCCTGCCCCGGTCACCGCTCAGCGTTTCCTTTCAGCATCTGCCAATCTATCAAGATTCAGCTACCGCTGTGAACCCATCAGCTCCATGGAAAGGAAAAAGGAGCCCCTCACCACAGCAATTATTTATCCTGGCCTGAACTTCAGGTGACCTCTCCCAGCTCCACAGAAGTTGCAGTTGGGAGCACCTTGGTGTGTAGGATTTTTTTACCCCCTCTCCTTTTAACAAACGCGTTTCTTTTTTTTTTTTTTTTTTTTCTCCACCTCATGATCCTCTTTTGCAAAATTTTCTTTTGCAAAAAGATCTTTGAGTGGCCCATATGCCATGATAGGAATATAACATTGGCCTTGCTAGAGAGCAGGTTTGATGTGAAAGAAGTCATCCAAAAAACAAAAACTGTGACCTCCTGGCACGGGTTCAGAGAAGACCTGAGCAGCTCACCCACAGGTCGGCTTACCCCTCCGACATAAACAAGGCTGTTTTGCACCGAAGCATCTGCCCTGACCTGGGGAGATCCGATATTGTCAACTCTGTGGGTGGGTGTTTGGATGTGCCCTTGAATCACAGGAAAATCCAGGCTATAATAAGGGCTATGCAGGGTGTAACTCCCTGTGTAAATTTAAAGTGACCTAAGGGACATAATTACATAAATCTCATCATGAGACAATATACTTTTTATTTGTTTGAATTTTATTTGTATTGGTAAAACTGACCTGAAACTGACACAAGTTTATTAGAAAAAGGACTCTGTAAAAGCAAGTGGGCTGGTCTTCTTATTTAAGATGGATGTGCCAACTTCTAGTATGATTAGAGAAATGGATAACTCACTAACATCTGTGCAAACTACAATAAAAAGGGATTTAGTGTTACCCCAAGGAAGGCAAGAGAGGCTGTCTGTCCATTAAACGCTTTATTACAGTGCCAGCAGCTTTTTTCTAATTCAGTTATTCCTGCACAGCGTTCAGCACTCTGACTGCCTGTCAACCCACCAGACAGTGCTCGGGGCTGGGAGGTTTTGTGCAAGGTAGGTGACAATCAAATGAGCCACTGAGAAGAGAGGGGCGCCTGACCCTCGTGAAGGATTAACTACAGAAAGTGAGTGTGATCATGTCACACCATTACTTAGAATTTTCACAGTCAATTTCTGAAAATATGAGATAAGTTCTTAAAGAGGCAGTTCTCTCAGAAGCTCGGCAGACCTGGTGGGGTTTTGTTACAGGCAGCATGGCAGAGAGCCTAGCGAGAATGGGGCCTTCTGGGGAGAGGGGGCGGGCAGCATCTGCATTGCGCCTACCCCTTGTAGGGCATGCTAGAGCCAGGCCCTGGAGTCATTTGCTTCTGGGAAGAATGCCGTGAGGAAGGAAGACAGAGAGACGCCGTCTAGGACCAAGACGCGCTTTCTCTCTCCCCCACTGGATCCCGGAGTCCAGCCTTTTCCAGGGGCAACCGGGCTGATGGGCATGAGCCTTTGGGGAATCACACCAAGCTCCAGATTCGCAGGAAGCCTGTCTAGGACAGCTGAGATACTTGAGCCCATCTGGCGCCGGGATGAAACGCCCAGCTTCCGTCATCCCTGCCCATCCCCTGCAGCCACCATGCCTGACATCATCATAGACTTTCCCAGAAGACTACGCGCCCTTATGGCCCGCAAGGAGATCCAGCCCCACAAGACCTTGCTGTCTGGCAGCTAAGCAGGCCACACACTTTAGAAAGGTATTACATGCTCAGCACTAGTGTGCTTGATCTATGTATTTCAAAATCTGAGGAAAGTAGATAGCAATTCAAGGCAGCATGACGCATCTTAGGGCCAGAGATGAGTCCATTTCTCACTGATAGATGGGAGATCTGTGACACAAAGGGGCAGGCTCCGCCCAGAACATGCATTTAGTTTTCCAGAAGAGGGGCTGGGACCGGAGGCCTAGGCCTCCAGCTCCCAGAACAGCGCACGTTACGCTTACGGTGACTCCACACAGTAGGGCCTTTTGAGAAGATGGACTAGAAATGTGATTTATTCCTTTGTATCTATATATTTAAATGAGAAAGGTAAACCACAAACCTCTAAGCTTGGTTCTGCTAAAGTAATTTAACATCTGCTGCCACCTGAATCTAATTGAAACAATTCATTATCAAATTTACTGATCTGCTTAATGATTTTGTATTTCTCTTTCAAAATCACCTTCCGTCTTAGCTAGCCTAGGTAAATTACTCTTCCCTTCAAATCTGAGAGATGGAAGGGACCTGTGAGTACATCTAATTCAGGCAGCCACACATTAAAGGTGACATAACAGCGGCTTGTGGCAGGGACTGGGGGTAGGGACGGACTTGCACTGAAGACACACAGCAAATGGAGCAAGACTTGAACTCAGGCTGCCAGAATTCCTCCCGGGTCTCATTCTGAGAGCACGTGCTGCTGATTCTCAACTAATCTCTAAAGACGAGGCCGAAGGAAGGAGTGATTTGAAGGGGGCGGGGGGAGGGGGAAGGAAGGAGAAGAAAGAGAAAATCGCAAGCTCTCCTTCCAGAACTGTGCATTTTTTATGTTTGCTCAGTGGCAGTCTGTTAAAGAAATTCTTCATTGTCACTGAGCACAGAGTCATTAGAGGCACCTTGGAAATTTGGACCCTTTTACTAGAATCAGGGCTTAAATAGCAACTTAATTTATGACACTTCTCGAGGCTGATGGCATTTTTGCTCTAAGGTAAGGTCATCTTAGTATACACCCCTCCCGCCTCTTCCCTTTGGAACAGCAGAGGCGTTTCCTCTACTTTCAAGTTACTGATTATTCACTGCTCAAATGTAAGTCACATATGTATGTAGGCACGTTTGAGTCCACGGTGTGTTTCTAAAAGAGAGCTCTTTTATATCTGCGTGTAAAAGAGAAGCGTGGAAAGAGGGGGGAAAACCCACAAATAAGCACGTGAATAATTAGATCAGAGATAGATGCCACCTTTTCTCAGTGTTAAAACGGCGAGGGGAAAAAGTACGTGCACATAATTGACATAATTGATCCAGTATTTTTTTCCTTTTTGCCGCAGTAATTTTTATGCATGCCATTGTTGCTGTTATTATCCAGGATGTGATCTTGTGTGGTTGATAATACAGACTAGATATGAATACGCGTACGCACCAGCCAATCACAAATCTATAGTGTCTATTTCTGCATCACCAGGTGCTATCTCATGGGAAATATCCTCTTTTTTGGCAGGCACACAGAGCACTGCATTATCTGTCATTTTCATTAGATTCAAGCTACAGCTGAGCCAAAAAGACTTAGTTCTAGCATATGTGCTCAAAATGGCCAAGCTGCGATTGTCCAAATTCACCCTTTCAGGGTTGCATTACTAAACAACTGGATCTGAAGCTAGAAATTAGAATGAGCAAACCTCCTGAATTCCATTTGGAAAATGGCAAATGCCATAAGTTCTGACGACTGGAGCTTATTAGTATGACCGGCTCAAAAAATCAGAGGAGACACTGGCTTCCCTCAGCAAGCTGAGTCTTTCAGAATGCTTAAGGCAGGGATGGAAGGTACACAGAGCCCAGATCCTCACACAACTTAACAAAGAAAACCCAATCTCTTCCACTCCCTCCATGCCTCCCAATACCTCCTGGCCTTCTGGGAGGCTGTGGAGTCTGTCCCCAGGACTTGCCATGGGCCAGCCGGCCTTAGGCCTCATCGGACATCATCCGCCGCCTGATGCATGCTTGGGTAGTCTGCATGGCATGGAAGCCATACCATCCTGAGGGGTGAAATAACGCACCTGTGGAAAAGTTGAGTCTCCGTGAAAGACTCCACCTATTTTATAAATTCGATCCTCTATTTGAACATGTGGTGAGAACATATTGCCAAATTAGACCCAGAAAGAAAGAAATTTTAAAATCCCGTGTCCAGGGTGCTAGAAATGGCAAAGCCACAGGGCTGAGTAGAATGGTCACTCTACTCAGGGGGCTTGATATTATTTAAGCAGACATTGGAAAAAAATAAAAAGACAGACTAGTTGTTCAAGCAGATAATTCAGTCTGTTAAAAAGCAAAAGGCCAGTGGGAATGTAAAATGGTGCAGCCAGCGTGGAAATACCATGGGGTTCCTCAAAATATTAAACACAGAATAGCCATCAGGTCTATACTCCAAATAATTGAAGATATTTGTACACCCATATTCATAGCAACATTATTCACAACAGTCAAAGGCGGAAGTAAATCAAGTGTTCATTAATGGATGGATGAATAAAAATGCAAAATGTCTTAGAGACGATAAAGTCAGGTAGCGTGAATGTTTTGGAAACCATGGAGCACTTTGGGAACAGAAGTAGCAAGACCAGCAAGAAGGTCACCACTGCTGATTAGGGGCAAACGTGATGAGTGTTGTATTAGTCAGCTTAGGCTGTTGTCACAAATACCATAGACTGGGGAATTAAAGAGCAGAGATTTATTTTCTCACTGCTCAAGAGGCTGGAAGTCTAAGATCAGGGTAGGTTGGGTTGGGTTCAGATGAGGTCTCTCTTCCTGGCTTGCAGACGGTCACCTTCTTGCTGTGTCCTCACATGGGTGGGGAGGGAAGAGAGAGTTCTCGTGTCTCTTCCCCTTCTCATAAGGGTGCCAATCCTCTCATGGATGATCTATCTTCATAACCTCATCTAATCCAATTATTTCCCAAAAGTCCCATCTCCAAATACCATCACATTGGAGGGTAGGACTTCAACATATAAATGGGTTGGGGAGAGACACATATATTCAGTTCATAACAAATGACATCTTCACCGAACCACTCCTCTTGCAGTTGGAGAAGGCACCCAACACCCACTTTGCTCACAGGCCCAGCGGTCAATCTACTGTTGCTGACTGTAAGTTTTTAGGCTCCATATTTAACTCATGCCCCTCCAAGTCCACTGAGACTACAGAAATCAGTTTGTGAAAAGGAAGTTAAAAGTAACCTACAAAATATTGGATTTAAAATAAATTTGGCCGGGTGTGGTAACTCACGCCTACAATCAAAGCAGTTTGTGAGGCCCAGGTGGGAGGACTGCTTGAGTCCAGGAGTACAAGACCGGCCCGGGCAACATAATGAGACATTGTCTCTACAAAACATCAAAAAAATTAGCCAAGCGTGGTGGCGTGCCTGTATTCCCAGCCACTTGGGATGCTGAGGCTAGAGGATTGCTTGAGCCCAGGAGGTAGAAAGGCTATGGTGAGCTGTGATCATATCACTGTACTCCAGTCTGGGCTACAGAGTGAGACCCCAGCTCAATAAATAAATAAGATAAAATAAAATGAATAAAAGACACTTCTTCTTGCGTTTTCTTTCCCTTATCGCCACATTAATAGAGAAGAAGTAAGGCGATCTGAAAACATTTGAGTGAGAGAATATACAAACAAACTTTCAAACCGTCTCTCTCAGCAAGTTATTGAATATGCAAATTGCCTTATTAAAAGAAGAATGATGTTTTTTTCAGCAATCAGTTGAATTACAGTGGAACCCTTCAATAGAGAAATCAACTTGTTTCTTAGAGTAGAGATTCTTTAGAAAGGGAATTTAGGTTTAACAGATCAAAATTAGAAAAAGCACCCTTGGTAGGAAAAAGGAAGAAGAGGGATGCGGGAGTCCAGTTCAGCAGCCTGGCTGAGGTCTGCGCTCATCAATCTATCTGCCATTTTCCTGCTCTAAAGCTTGGAGAGAGAGAAGACGGAATGGCTATGAAGGGTATTTACCCAAAGTGTGCAAGAGGACCGGTGGCTAAGGCCACCATGCCGTGCAGAACAGGGATGGATTTGGCAGGGTGAAACTCCTGTGCACTAGAACCAGAACAAACGTGATTTAATTATTTAGAAGGCCTTCCATCAGAACTCTGTTCATTCTGCCCCAGGCCCTTCCCTTCTGCCCTAGAGACCACCACATGTTGCCTGCCTTGTGTCCCATTTCTCCAAAATCTTCACCCTGTTCAGGAATTGCAGACCTGAAGAACCACTGCTCAGTTAAGATCCATGGGTTCGTTCCAGACATTAAAGGAATGTCTTCATAGTGTGTCCCAGTGGGGGCCTGCTGGTGTCTCATCAGACACAGAGACAACAGTGGCAACAAATGGAGATCTCTGGGCTGCATCCTGGTCAGAGTTCTGGAGAGAATTGGTCCGGAGGCACGCCCAGGCCACATCCCACACTCAGCTGCCTCAGCATCATGGCAGTCCTGAAGAGGTGGCAGATCGAGATTTAGGGCAGAAATTTGAAGTCACACTTCTCGGGTTGAATCTCCGCTATGTGGAACACCAACTTAGTAACTTGCAAGCAAGTTTGTCACCTCTCTGTGTCAAAGTGTCTCCATCTATAAAATGAGGGAGATAGCACTCTCTATTTCATATTATGTATTTGAGATGTATAGAGAAAAACCAAAACCAGGCTACAATGTAATATAATACTTGGCGCCTAGCAAACATTCCCTTAATATTAGTTGATAGTAGTACAAATACAAATCTTCCGTATACACTCTGATACATTGTTACTTTATCTCTCACACAAATCTGAAGTGCAAAACATGGAACTCGCACATATTTAATACACGTACAGGCAAATATTCTTTCAGTGAACTTCAGTTTTTTGAGCACCTACCATGTGCCAACAGTGAGCAAAACTAGAAAAACAATCCCTCTCCTTTTACGTTCTAGTGGAAAGACAAACAACACTTAAAAAAGCATAGTGAACACATAAATAATATAGTATCTCAGAAATATCTCCAGGGAACAAAAGAACAGAGCAAAGGAACGTGACTCAGGAGACCTGAAGTGAGATAAGCAGCTGCAACTTAGAGGGTGGACAAGACTGGTCTCATTAAGGTGAAATGTGAGCAGAAGACTGTGAGGGGGTGAGGGATGGAGCCATGGAGACGTAGGGGAAGACTGTCCCCGGGGAAAGGTGCCAAGGCCCTAGGCAGAAGTGGGCCTGACACGTTCCAGGCACAGCAGCAGATCGATTAAGTTGTAAAGAAGTGAGGGGCAGAAATTGGGAAAAAGCCCAAGACCAGGTCAGAAAGAGAGAGAGGCTAGATCATGTTGAGTCTCACAGGCCATCATAAGGATTTTGGCTTTTATTTGGATAATATGGGAAGCCTGCAGAAGAAGGTTTTGAGCTGAGAAGCAGTATTAATTATATGACTCATATTTTTAAAAGAGAAGACAAAGAACTGACCACTGTGCTGTGAGTTGCCTGGGGTAGGGCAGGGACCTATAAGAAGACTATTCCACACATCCAGGTTGGAGGTGAGGCACCAGCTGGTAGCAGTGGATATGGATGTGAGAATATTCTACATCTGGGAATATTCTAAAGGGCAATCCAACAGGCTGATCTCATAGATTAAGAGTGAGATCTGAGAGGCAGAGAGGAGATGAGATGACTCCAAGATTTTGTTTAATTCATGAAAACTAATTGGTAAACAAAAAAAATTCATGACAACATTGTTTATTGTGAAGACAACAAATCTACATTTGCTCTAAATTGCTAAGTTCTTATTTAGAGTGTTTAACTTAGTATACCTGAATATACTGTGCTTAGAAAAATGAGGTCCCATTAAGAACGCATCGTCTACATCTCTGGGCCATGGACCGGTACCGGTCCATGGCCTGGTACCGGTGCATGGCCTGGTACCGGTCCATGGCCTGTCAGGAACCAGGCTGCACAGCAGGAGGTGAGCAGCAGATGAGTGAGCAAAGCTTCATCTGTATTGACAGCTGCTCCCCATCGCTTTCATCACCGTCCGAGTTCTGCCTCCTGTCAGCTCAGCGGCAGCATTCGATTCTCATAGGAGTGCGAATCCTACTGTCAACTGCGCAGGTGAGGGATCTGTAATAGGTTGCACGCTCCTTATGAGAATCTAATGCCTGATGATCTGAGGTGGTGACGCAAGCGCCAGAGAGCATCTGCAAATACCGATTAACATTAGCAGTGAGGTTTGACTGCCCAGCGACCTTCATAATCAATTGCTTAGAGAATCATATCAGAACCCTATCAGTGAGTGTTAAGTGAGTTGATGAAATTCAATATTACAGCCGCAACTGGCGGCAGGCTTGAAGTCAGAATCTGACACTTATTTTAGTCCATGCGTGGCCCACACATTATTTTATTTACCCCTTTTGTTCATGCCTCTTTTTTTAATGATGAGTTGTATAATTATTTTACAGCATAATAATAACAGAAATAAAGTGCACAATAAATGTCATGCACTTGAATCATCCTGAAACTATCCTCCCACCCCAATCTGTAGAAAAATTGTCTTCCACGAAACTGGTCCCTGATGCCAAAAAGGTTGGGGACCACTGATCTAAACCACAGATGAAAAATATTCTCACGTTAGGAAGCTCTGGGCATCAAATGGCACAAGGAAAGCATTCATAAATATTTTACTTCTACTGGGATCTTGAATATACCAAATTTGTTCCCGTACTGTTCTTTATTCTTTGTTTCTAAAATGTCCTTCTGGCCATTGCTTTGCTAAGCCACGGTCTGACCATGTGGCTCCTTGAGCCATGGTTGCCATGTTTTCTAGCCTTGGCCCCCTCCCCTACCTTGGGGGTGGGGTGTGAATCTTCTCTCTCTCTCTCTTCTCTCTCTAATTTACTTTCTAAGTTAACTATATTTTCCAATCTGAAATAAAAGTTCTTCCACTAGAGATTTGAACTGCTGACTCTTTCTCCTCAACAGCTAAGATATCCTCTCCACCCAGGTCATATCTACCATGGTATCCTATTGTATTAGTCAGAGTCCTCCAAAGAAGCAGAACTGAATAATTGGGTCACATGATTATGGAGACTTAGAAGTCCCAAAACCTACAGTCAGTAAATGGAGACCCAGGAGAGCCCATGGTGTAGTTCCAGTTTGAATCTGAAGATCTGAAAACCGGGAGAGCTAATTGTGCAAATTCTAGTCTGAAAGTTGACAGGCTTGAAACTCAAAAAGAACAGATATTTAAGCTCAAGTCCAAAGGCAGGAAAAGACCAATGTCCCAGTTCAGTCAGTCCAGCAGAAGGACTTCCCTCTTCCTTGTGGGAGGATCAAGCTTTTGATTTTTTCTGGTCTTCAGTTGATTGAGGGGCACTCACATCATGACGGGTCATCTGCTATTCTCAGCCTACCACTTTAAATGTTAATGTCATGTGGAAGCACACTCACAGACACGCCCAGAATAATGTTTGACCAAAAATCTGGGCACCCTGTGGCCCAGGCAAGTGGATACCTTGAATGAACCATCACATTTGGTTTGTCCCCATTGTATTTGCCATTTTATGTGTCTATTTATTTGTTTGTCTGCCTATGTATTTATATATTTGTGTTCTCTATGAAAATATAATCTCCACCGGCAAATGAATGAACTAGTGAATGCATGAAGGGGCAAAATTCCATGTTTGATATTTAGGAGAGAAAGGCATGGAGTTTTGAAAGGGAAGGTGATATTGGTGCAGAGAGGAAATGGTGCCTCATGGGAGCCGGGAGGAGCCTGGAGGAGAAGAACAGGGGCCTGGACAGCGAGGGGATGCGGAAGGAGATGGGGAGGAAGACAGGAGAACAAATCTTATGGGAAGAAACAGAAATCTGCCTCTGAAAGCCAAATCCCCCAGCATGCACTCGAGCTCCCTTGACCTGACGCCTCTGACTGTGGCTCAAGCAACAAATCAAGGTGCCAAGCAGGACAGGTCCCAGGCTGGGCTTCCCTGGGAAAGCAAGGGAGCAGAGGAGTGACAGTGAGCCTGTGGCCTCACCCCAGCCCTGGAAGGCCACTTGTCTGTCGGACCAAGGGGCCAGGTGATGGAGCATCTCATCAGGACTGGCAAGGCTTCTCTGAGAGGCCCTGAGTCAGATAGACACGAGGTCAGCTTTCTGCACAGACAAACTCTCGGCCTGAAATTCTTCCATCAGGCTTTCCCGTGTGCACATACAGCTTTGTGTTTTGTTGATCAATTTTGATAAAAAAAGAAAAGAAAAGAAAGCAGAAGCTGTCTTCAAGTGTTAAATGTTATGTACATTAATGTTACCAAAACTGTGAAGAAAAATGCTCCCATGTGCAACTGAAGCTACAATCATCTCTCCCGAGTTGTCACGTTTTTGTTTGTCTACTTGCTTTTTTTTTTTTTTTTAACAAATTTTATATAGAATGATTAGTTTTAGAGGCATATTTGGATGATCTTCCCCTTCCTCCAGGGACTCTCTCTCCGGAAACATTCTGGCAGGGGTGAGCTGTGTGGTCAGCTAGGTTGGGATCTCAGAGACCAGTACAGGGGCTGACTTGAGGGACCAGGTTCCTCCTTGGCAGAGTCTTCAGAAAGGGGGCACAGCCTGAGGTGGAGGAGGAAGCCCTGACAGGTGTTGGGTCAGTGGGGAAGGGAAGGAGTACCCAAAATGGAGCCTGAGATAGTATGGTGGCATCTGCTCCTCATCTTCTGGGTGCCAGTGGCCAGTGAGATGCCTGCCCAGGCCAGGAGCAGGTGGCCGGTGGCTCATACTGTTCCTCCTTCCTCCTGTCCCTGAGCACTGCGGGCCTGGCATGGGTCTCTTTTGAGCCCTGAGTCTGTGCCCAGCCTCAAGGAGGCTCTGGCCTGGGAATCAAGAAGATGGAAACATGGCCTTCACCAGGAGCCTACCACCATCTCTCCTCTACAAGATGAGTGGAGATCTGCCCAGAAACACGGGAGAAGAACTCATGGGGAGCTCTGACTTGGGTCTATAGGGAGAGTTCTGTGTGTGCTGAGGGAGAAGGAAAGTCTCCTGGGCTCCAGGGCACCTTGAGTCAGTTTCCACGGGTGGTAAGAAGAGAGGACTTTCCAGGTGGGTGACACAGACAGAGGCAAGGAGGGCTGGTGATGGGAAAAACCTAGCCCAGGGAACAGCTAGGAGGGAGGCCTGGCTGGACTCACCTCTAGAAATCCTCCGGACCTATGGAGGCGGGGAGAGAGTAGGAGAGGATGGGTAGACACACCTGTCGGAACTGACAATCAAGTTTCTAGCTTTAGGCCAGGCGCAGTAGCTCACACCTGTAATCTCAGGCCTTTGGGAGGCCATGGTGGGGGAACTGCTTGAGACTAGGAGTTTGAGACCAGGCTAGGCAACATAATGAGACCCTGCCTCTAAAAAAAAATCAAAAAATTACCCAAGTGTGGTAGCACACACCTGTAGCCCCAGCTACTTGGGGGGGCTGAGATGGGAGGATCACCCGAACCCCAGAAGTCAAGGCCGTGTGAGCCATGATCACGCCATTGCACTGCAGGCTGGGTGACAGAGTGAAAACCCTGACTCAAAAACAAAAACAAACAAACAATAAAACCCCCAAATTTTCTAACTTTAAAAGATGGCTTTGGAACAAGCTGGAAAAGAACTCAAATGAGTTAATGAGAAACAATTTTAAAAAAGGAAAACGATGCAAAGAGATACTTTACCAAAGTGAATATCCAAATATACAAGGAACATATGAAAACGGGCTCAATCTCATTAATCACCATTGAAACACAAGTTAAAACCACAAGAGTTGCCAACACAAAGTGGCAAAAGTGGAAAGACACAAAGTACCAAGGGCTGATGATGGGAGTGTGGAGCAAACAGAGATCTCATGCTTTGGCAGGGGGACGTGGAAATTGGTCGAACCACATCTGGCACTACCTACTCCCTCTGCCCTGATAATGCCACTCTTGGGAGTGTACCCAGCAGAAACGTGTGCATACATGGCCACTAGATGACTTATCCCAGTGGCACTGTGAATAATTGCCCCAAACTGGAACCAATCTTAGCATTAGCAGGAGGACGGACCAATGAACCCTGGCACATGCACACAGTGGTTTACTGCAAGCATGCTGTACTTCAACTCAAACATTGCTAAAACTGACTTTGGTTTAGGAAGGATGGGAGGTGCTAATCCTCCCTGGGATCCCAGGAACTGGAGGAAGAAGTAATCACAGTGGTGATACCGGTGCCATAGTATGGCTTTTAAAGCATAAACTAGAAGGTGACAGTCTGGCTTAGGGCTCTGCACTGCATTCTGGTTACACATAGAATAAAGCCAGACCTCTCACCCTGGCCTCAAACACCTCATGTCCAACCCTGCCTGTGTTTCTATACCCATGCTTTCTCACTCATTCTGCCTGGTCACATTGCCGTGGCCAAGGTCATTCCCATCTCAGGATGTTTCTCTTCCTCCAAAAATTTATCCAGATTGTCTCTTGAGAAAGGTCCTCTGACCACCCTCTGGCTGCTGCATGTAGCTGTGCATGACCCCAGGGGACATTCTGGGGTCCAGGGTCCACATGAACAACACAACCATATGGCCTGAAAAGATTCACTGCCTCCTTCTGTTACGCTATTTTGTTCCATCTCATTTGCAGGTGTTACCGTAGGCGCTGTAGGTGTCTAAAATGATTGTGTTAGGTCAGTTAGGTGGGAGTCTCAGAGGCCAGAACAAAGCCTAACTAGAGGGACCAGGCCCCTCCTTCGGAGGGTCTTCAGAAAGGGGGCACAGCCTGGGGAGGAGAAGGAAGATTTGACTTGGATGAGAAAGGGCAGGAGTGCCCACGATGGGGCCTGAAAGTATGGTGGTATGTCTGCTCCTCATCCTTCCAGGTGATGGTGGTCCATCAGATGCTTGCCCAGGCCAGGAGCAGATGGCCTGTGGCTAGTGTTCCTCCTCCTTCCTCCTGTCCCTGAGCACTGCAGGCCTGGCATCTGTCTCTTTTGAGGTCTGAATCTGTGCCCAGATCTCCAGGAGGCTCTGGTCCGGGAATCAAGAAGATGGAGACATGGCCTGGTACCAGGAGCCTGCCACCTTCTCTATTCTACTAAATGAGAGGAGAGCCACTTATGAACAAGGAAGAAGAATCCATGAGAAGAAACGACTGTTAATTACCGGTTTGTTGAGTGTATGTTCTCCCTAAAATATAAGCTTTTTGAAGGCAAAGACCCCATCTCTCTTATTCACAGCGCAGTCTAGTGCCTGAGTCAAGATAAGTGCTAACTAATTATGTGTTGAATGAACAACTGACAAGTGATGGTGGCCTTGGGGGTCCTCAGACCAAGGCCAGCAAGGACAACCCCAAATAGCCCTTACTTCATTGTGCTGCTTGGAGGACTGTCATTAACAACATTTTCTAAATTGGGGAACTGAGGGTTGGAGAAGAGAGAGGCCATACCCACAAAGTAAGAGTGACAGCTAAGACTTAAACTCAAGTTTGGCCTCCACCCAAACCCTGCTCAGACTATAGACCTCCTTGAAGTATCCATCACAGGGTCAACCTCAGGGTCCTCCTTGATATTGCAACCTATGGAGCAAAACAAGGGGGCAGCTGGAGACACCCCAGGTGAAAGCCCAGCCCAGGCGTTTGCCAAGCCCTGTGGGGACCCACCAGGAGCCTGGCACCTTCCCTCTTCCCTGTCTTAGAGTGGCACTGGCAGCTGTCACAGTCCACTAACCCCAGAGATGGCTTGCTTCATTGATGGAGATAGCTCCCGGGCCGGCAAATCCAGCTTCAAACCACCTTGGCAGTACCTGGTCACGCTGGCCAGATAAAATTTGAAGTTTTAGCGTCCGACAGGTACTGGTTGACTTAATTACGGGAACTGTTGGACTCTATATTCCAGGCCTTTCTTCTCCACGTGTCAGTTAAGGCCACCTCTCTCCACAGATCAGCTTTGCCCCCAGTCAGGCCACTAGTCCCCCTTCCTCAGAGATTGCATCTTTTGGCCAGTCTGGGGTCTTCCATGTGGCACCCCAGTGGCCCCTGCATTGTGTCTGCCAAGTTTCTTCTTTCACCCACGACCCCTCACCCACCGTCCTCTGAAGACCCTGAGACAGAGGCAAGGAATTACTCATTTCCTCTCTCTAGTGCATTGCATTTCTTCCTCACTAGCTTGAAACCAAGCTTTCTCCTCCCCAATGGTTCTGAAATCTGCCGTGCTCTCCAAGTCTCCATTGTGCACTGTGGCGCTTCGCACAAGGGAAGGCTCAGTCCCTCATTCTAAGCCTGGTTCCAAAGTGTGAGAATATTTCATATTTCATCCAAACAAAGGAGGATTAAAGTCATCCCCACTATACCTTCCCCAACCCTATCAGCATCCTGGTGTGCTCCCCCCATGTAGGCCAAGGAGGACCACAGGCACAGTATGGTCTCCAGCTGTTCCTGGACCTGGACGTCGGGTGGAGAAGGGTGGAGGCCCTGCTCAGGAGATGGCAGCAGGGCCTGCCTGGCCTCCCCCTGTGGGAGGGGAGGAGCGCCTCTTTCCAGATGCATCCAGGAGCCAGATCTGCTGGCCCACTGGGACTTTGGGACCAGCAAGTCTGGTCACTTTGTGCTGCCAACACTTTGCATCCGATCAAGTGATGTGGTGGGTGAGGAAATCCCTTACCCTCAATCCCAGCTGCTTATGGGAAGATAACAGGGTGTCAGGGAAGCCCCATAGCACAGGCCTCTGTCCCTCTCAGCAGCATATGAAGGGCAAGAGCCAGTCACTAACTCCTCTGAGAGCTGCTGCCCAGTTGGGTCCTTTGCTCCCCAAGGTCAAGGCCCACGTCTCATTCTTTTTTTTTTTTTTTTTTTTAGTTGGAGTCTCACTCTGTCACCCAGACTGGAGTGCAGTGGCTGCTCCCGGCCACTGCAGCCTCGACCTGCTGGGCTCCGGCGATCCTTCCGCCTCAGCCTTCCAAGGAGCTGGAACTACAGGCGCGCGCTACCATGCCCGGCTGATTTTTTGATTTATTGTAGAGATGAGGTCTTGCTTGCCCAGGCGGGTCTCGAACCCGCGGGCTCAGGCAATCCACTCACCTCAGCCTCCCAAAGGCGCGGGATTACA